>RJWK010013191.1:0-39327 GCA_004363435.1 Platanista minor
AGAGCTGCAATGAACACTGTGGTACATGACTTTTTGAATTATGGTTTTCTCAGGGTATATGCCCAGCAGTGGGATTGCTGGGTCGTATGGTAGTTCTATTTTTAGTTTTTTAAGGAACCTCCATAATGTTCCCATAGTTGCTGTATCAATTTACATTCCCACCAACAGTGCAAGAGGGTTCCCTTTTCTCCCCACCCTCTCCAGCATTCACTGTTTGTTGATTTTTTGATGATGGCCATTTTGACTGGTGTGAGGTGATACCTCACTGTAGTTTTGCTTTGCATTTCTCTAATGATTAGTGATGTTGAGCATCCTTTCACGTGTTTGTTGGCAATCTGTATATTTTCTTTGAAGAAATGTCTGTTTAGGTCTTCTGCCCATTTTTGGATTGGGTGTTTGTTTGTTTGTTTGCGGTACGCGGGCCTCTCACTGCTGTGGCCTCTCCCGTTGCGGAGCACAGGCTCTGGACGCGCAGGCCCAGCGGCCATGGCTCACGGGCCCAGCCGCTCCGCGGTATGTGGGATCCTCCTGGACCGGGGCATGTGCCGGGGCACGAGCCCGTGTCCCCTGCATTGGCAGGCAGACTCTCAACCACTGTACCACCAGGGAAGCCCAGGGGTTGTTTTTTTGATATTGAGCTGCATGAGCTGCTTGTAAACCTAGATTAACCCTTTGTCAGTTGCTTCATTTGCAAATATTTTCTACCATTCTGCGGGTTGTCTTATCGTCTTGTTTATGTTTTCCGTTGCTGTGCAAAAGCTTTTAAGTTTCATTAGGTCCCATTTTTTAATTTTTGTTTTTATTTCCATTTCTCTAGGAGGTGGGTCAAAAAGGATCTTGCTGTGATCTATGTCATAGCGTGTTCTGGTAGGCGGATTCTTAACCACTGCGCCACAAGAGAAGTCCCAAGGAAAACTTTAAAAAATCATGTTAGAGGAAAGGAATTTTCAGCAATTTAAAGACTCAAAGTTTGGGACTTCCCTGGTGGCGCGGTGGATAAGACTCTGCGCTTCCAATTCCGGGGGCCCGGGTTCGATCCCTGGTCAGGGAACTAGATCCCACACATGTGCTGCAGCTAAGAGTTCGCATGCCACAACTAAGGAGCTGGTGAGCCACAACTAAGAACCGGTGCAACCAAATAAATAAATAAATATTAAAAAAAAAAAAAGACTCAAAGTTTACTTCCCACCTATCCCTTCTTGGGAAATTATTTTATGAACTCCAGCAAAGAAAAGGAGAAAGTAAAGGGAAACATGAAATCTAGGGAACAGTGACTGCAACTCAGTGGAAAACTCAGAGTGGGTGGGATGGTCACCTTAGGCTTACATTAAATCAACTTGTCCAAACTGCAGTAGGAAGACTGAAGGCCCCAAATAGGAATCTTGGAGGGACCACAAAGATATGATAAGAGCACACTGTTCTTTTGTCAAAGAATGCTATCAAAAATTTTAGGAACACACACACACACACACACACACACACACACACAGAAACACACACACACTCACAAAACCTCCAAACTAGAATAATACCATATTTCACTGATTGTGAGATGCACTTCTTCACATTTTAACATCTCTGAAACTTGTCTCACAATTCCTGGCAATTATAGTTTAAGTAGTAGCATGCTTTTTATTTCTTTGTGGAACATAAAACAATGGTACATCTTACAATCAATGATATTTCAGATGCAATGAAATACAGTAGTAGTAATAATAATAATAGTGCTGGGACATACTTATTGAGAACTTACTCTCTGTACCAGGCATTGTTCTAAACCCTTTACATGGATTAAGTCATTTATCCACATAACAACCCTCAGGAACATTCTCCTCTTTTTTTTTTTTTGCGGTACACGGGCCTCTCACTGTTGTGGCCTCTCCCGTTGCGGAGCACAGGCTCCAGACGCGCAGGCTCAGCGGCCATGGCTCACGGGCCCAGCTGCTCCGCGGCATATGGGATCTTCCCGGACCGGGGCACGAACCCGCGTCCCCTGCATCGGCAGGCGGACTCTCAATCACTGCGCCACCAGGGAAGCCCGAACATTCTCCTTTCAGTGTCCCAGAGGTTGTGAAATTCATCAGGATGAAAAGAAATTCAATCTTAGAACACTAATAGCTATGAACAATATTTACACTGTCAAAATAATACAAACGGTGTTATTGGTTTTGAACGTTTAGAGTCAAGCTAAGGATAAAGCAGAAAAGGCTTAGTTATGGCCATAGAAGAGAGTGAAAATACTGACAACCTTGTGAAATTAAGAAGATGGTAAGAAGGGAGGGGAGAACAGAAGAAGGTAGGATAAGGACACTAATATCTTCACCCTTAGGTTGAGAAGGCATATTTATTTCATCTTTCATTATCTTTAGTTTTTCTATTGATAACGTGTTTTAATGGCATAACAATCAAATAATGGGAGGGTAATGAAACTGAATTAAATCATTTATAACAAGGAGTCTGTAGATATTTTCTGAAGTTGATAAATCAAGAAAAAAATCAAGAAACAGAAGTATAAAAAGTTTGTTTAAAATTTTGGAAGAACTGAAAATAGAAAGGCTCAAAAGAAGTTTCCTTTGAAGAGTGGGATTATGAGGTGATGAGAGCTGAGGCGAGACTGCTATTGTTCAGCAAATTTTATGGACTGCTGTGTACATGAATAACTGACAAAAATGAAGAACACTGAAAAAGGCAATAAAATTATTTCTTTTTTCTAAGAAAGCAATCCTATAGTTTTAAGGCAGTACTGAAGAATCAGCCTGATATGTGTATCATAACTGAAGTCAATAAACCACCTAAAAAAATGCAAAAATATAAATAAAAATAAACCACCTAAGATGCATCAATCAACTCAGATTTACTGTTCTCTGATCACTGTACTGATCACTGTTCTCACCTAAAATAAAGCTTAAATCACCTTGTGGCCACAGAAGTATAATTCATCATTTTTGCCATGTTATATAAATACTTCTGCTGGGTCTAATACACCCTTGGGAACACAAGCTATTAGTTACATAAATGAGATCTAGACTGAAAGAGAGGTATCGCTGGGCCTAAACTACAGTGGATCACCTGCATACTGCCCATCCCTGCTGTGACCCAGAATGGTCAGGCAGCTCAATCTGTGAGGAGCAGGAGGAATCTGCTGCTTCTCAGAGGAAAACAGATACAGGGATGATGTCTGAAGCTAAGATTGCGGTACTCTGACACTGACTTGTCTGCCCAGGGGTTCTACATTATTACATCTCTTCAGACCACAAGGAATGAATACCAAGGCTAGAAAATCAAGGTCAATGCCTCCTCAATTCTGAACTGGTTCCTAGCAGTCTTAGTCAAATCCAAATTCACTGAAGAGAATTATATTCTGAGGTTCATAGCAATTTGCTCGTCTGCTATATTTGGGTGCATTCTGCATATCAGGAGGTCTCAATTATATGTATGTGAACTTTAAGTATATAAACACAGTTTTTACTTCAATGGTATAGTACAAAAAATGATTCTATTTTAAAGAAATAAAAAGTCAACTAGGGGGGCTTCCCTGGTGGCGCAGTGGTTGAGAGTCCGCCTGCCTATGCAGGGGACATGGGTTCGTGCCGCGGTCCGGGAAGATCCCACATGCCATGGAGCGGCTGGGCCCATGAGCCATGGCCGCTGAGCCTGCGCGTCTGGAGCCTGTGCTCCGCAACGGGAGAGGGCACAGCAGTGAGAGGCCCGCGTACCGCAAAAAAGAAAAGTCAATTAGGAAGATTTTCTTGTAAAATATTAAGACAAATGACACTTAGGAAGTGCAAGCACTGGAAAAAGTGCTGATAAAACTAATTAACTTCTCAGAAAATTATGCATTTGTACAACAGAGAGCAATTACCTTGATTTTCTACTTTTGCCTTTCAGAAAACTAGTAAACAATTATATTTTTAATTCTTAAAGATAGATCACTAGTTGTCTGAAAATAAAGCAATATTACAATTTTAATTTAACTAGGCTCATGTTATTTTTAGATATGTAGAAAGTGTCTTGAGTAAATTATATTGTGGAATGGGTTGCCTGTAGCCTCTGCACTTTTAATTTCCCTCTAAGAAAGACTTGCCTTTCATTTATCATAGTGGTTTAATTGTTCACTTAACCACTTTTAGCCATATATCATCCTAGTCTTCATAAATATGTTATCTAAAGGCAACCAATTTAGTCTTAGAAAGCCACTCACAGTTTAACAGCATCTTCATTCAGGAAATATTTTAAACAGTTTTAAAAAAAAATTCGGAATGTTTTGAGAGGGCAAGAGTTAAGGTGTCTCTCCCATTCAGAGTGCAGGCCGTATGTGAGCAAGAACCATGTTTTTTGCCTTGATCATTGGGTTATCTGCAGTACCCAGCCTGAACTTAGCAATTGGTAGGCTTCCAATGGATATGTGTTGAATAAATGGTTACGGCATGTTTCAGAACTCTTAACGGATGTTTCATCCTATATGCAGAGAATTATGACCACATTGTAGATATATGGGTCCTGAAGACCTTTCAGCATTACCTACAACGGTGTTGTGCCTTTGGACAGAGAATACAAGGGTGGCAACAGAGATCCCAAGAGGCCAAACACTCAGAAGTCATCAGATCTAATTTCCAAATCATCTAACTCTGTTTCCTCCACTCTAATGCCTTTATTGTTGCCTCATTCGAGCATTTACTGCCATCTCCCATCTGGATTACTGCAATTAATGGCCTATAAAACAGTTCTCAGTCCGTCTTTACTTCCCCACTGCTATCAGTGTGATCTTCTAAGATAATGAACTGTGTCCCTCGGCTCCCCACGTTAAGTTTGTGACATCACATGAAAAGCCTTTCACAGGTGACTCCAGCCCATCTTTCCAGCAGAAACTCTCCTAACCACTTTGAAATCTACGCTCACACCACACTCAAATCTTTGCTTCCCTGCATACGTTCCTGCCCTAATTTAATGTCTTTGCTCATGTTGTTCCATCTACTTGAAATACTCTTCCCTGTGTCCCAAAAGGCTGAGTCAACTGCTCCTCTTATGTTCCACAGCATTTTACATACCTTTCTATACATTTGGAGTTGGAGTTGTTGGTTTGTCTGCTGCCTCCTCTACACAATGATATACTGGGGTCAGGGAATTTGCCATGCATCTTTGTATTTTCACTAGTCCTGTCATATGGTTGATCTTGAAATAAATGTTTAATAAACTGAAGTGCAAGTGACTTGTCCAGATGCTTAGTAGAAAAAGAGACTTAGACACGTTTCCTGTTTCTATCGCGAATCCTTCTATTAAACCCTAGGTCTTTTTAAAAATGATTCTCAGAAAAAAATAATCACTTTAGGATATACTCTAGCAGCCTAAACTTTGGAAAAGTTATAGGCATGACCTAAAAATAAAAGAAAGGGAAGGGGAAGAAATTAGTGGTGTAGTCTTTTCCTACACCACGACAAGCAGAGGTAGGGACCAGCGTGCAAAGCACCAACCCCTCCTCTCTTAGTTAACAAGCAGGAGACCACACTTCTTCCCCTGGAACTCCAAGCAAATCACCTAGTTTCTTTGTAACTCATTTCCTGTCAGTAAAATGAAGGAAACAACCTCTTCTTCATGCAACTCAAGTAGTGCTGATCTTGGAAATGAAAGTGCTATATATCCATAGATAATAGAGGACATTTTGTTTTTGTGGTTTTTTATTTATTGCAACAGAAGAACTTAAAAAAAAAAATTCTCCCATGACAACATCACATCATAATCATAAGGAGGAAAGCCACAGTGAAATCTGTGAGAATAATTCTCAAATTCTTTGTGCATAAACAGGTATACTGGGAGATAACGGTAGTAAAATTTGCTCTCTTACCATAAAACCCTCTATATTCAGTAAAAATAGGCATAATGTCATATGCCTTCATCTCATAAATATTCCACAATCAACTTTATGCTTCATGATCTATGTTTAAAAAGTAATCACATTTAGAAACATACAGAAAAGTATGCAGAATACTAAATTATGCTTACCATGAACCAGAGGGCCCTGTATGGATTACTTTAATCCTTATATCAACCCTAGAGAATAGATACATTATTTTCTTCATTTTACAGATGATAAAGCTAAGCTGCAGAGAGGTTAAGTGACTTGCCAAAGTCACCCAGAAAATGAGTGGCAGGGCTGGGATTAGCATCCAGGCGGCTGTGTGCCCAGATTTTCACAATTAAGCACTGTGCTAATATTGCCTCTTGTATAACACGAACTCATGTTCCTGCCAGATTTAATAAATGTTAATAATGTCATATTTGTTCCATGGTTTTAAAAGAAAATATCACATAAAGATGTGGTACATATATACAATGTAATATTACTCAGCCATAAAAAGGAACTAAATTGTACCATTTACAGAGACATGGATGGACCTAGAGACTGTCATACAGAGTGAAGTAAGTCAGAAAGAGAAAAACAAATACCAGGGCTTCCCTGGTGGCGCAGTGGTTGAGAGTCCACCTGCCGATGTAGGGGACGCGGGTTCGTGCCCCGGTCCAGGAAGATCCCACATGCTGCGGAGCGGCTGGGCCCGTGAGCCATGGCCGCTGAGCCTGCGCGTCGGGGCCTGTGCTCCTCAACGGGAGAGGCCACAACAGTGAGAGGCCCGTGTACCGCAAAAAACAAACAAACAAACAAAAAAAACAAATACCATATAATATTGCTTATATGTAGAATCTAGAAAAATGGTACCGATGAACTTATTTACAAAGTAGAAATAGAGACACATATGTAGAGAACAAACGTATGGATATCAAGGAGGGGAGGGGTCAGTGGGATGAACTGGGAGATTGGGACTGACATATATATACTACTATGTATAAAATAGATAACTAATGAGAACCCGCTGTATAGCACAGGGAACTCTGCTCGGTGGTCTGTGGTGAGCTAAATGGGAAAGAAATCCCAAAAGGAGGGGATATGTGCGTACATATGGCTGATTCACTTTGCAGAAACCATCACAACATGGTGAAGCAACTATATACCCCAATTAAAAAAAATATGTTTTCATAAATTGATGGGATATTCACTTAATAGCCCATTTCCAAGTTTTAAAAATTCTCAGTTTTTAAATTCCTCTCTCCTGAAGCTCACTTCTTTTATCTATTTTCACTTTTATTGAGGTATAACTGACAAAATTGTAAGGTATTTAAGTGTACAGAATGATGATTTGATATCTGTATACATTGTCAATGAATTGCCCCCATTGAGCTAATTAATACATCCGTCACCTCACATATTTACCTTTATTTTTAAAGTGAGAATACTTTAGTTCTACTCTGTTAGCAAATATCAGTTACACAGCACAGTGTTATCACCTGTGGTCACTATGGTATACAGCAGATCCTCAGACCTTGTTCACCTCGTTACTGAAAGCTTGTGCCTGATTACCAGCCTCTCCCTATTTCCTTCACCCCCACAGCCCCTGGCAACCACTTTCCTACTCTTTCTCTGAGTTCAGCTTTTTTTTTAGGTTCCACATATGAGTGATACCATGCAGTATTTGTCCAGCTTCTTCCACTTAGCAGAATGCCTTCTAGGTTCATCCATGTTGTTGCAAATGGCAAGATTTCTTTCTTTTTCATGGCTGAATAATACTCCATTGTGTGTGTGAATATATATAATCACATTTTCCATATCTATTCCTCTGTCAATGGATAGATTCTTCCCATATCTTGGTTATTGTGATAATGCTGCAGTGAACATGGGAGTATAGGTATCTCTTTGAGACAGTGGTTTCATTTCCTTTGGATATAAACCCAGGAATCATATGGTAGTTCTATCTTTAATTTTTTGAGGAGCTCCACAGTGGCTGTACCAGTTTACATTCCCACTAACTGTGTACAAAGTTTCCCTTTTCTCCACATCCTCGCCAGCTTTTGTTACTGCTTATCTTTTTGATAATACATATCCTAACAGGTGTGAGGTGATATCTCATTGTGGTTTTGATTTGCATTTCCCTGATGATTAGTGATATTGAGCACTTTTTCATGTACTTATTGGCCATTTATATGTCTTCTTTGGAAAAATATCTATTCAGGGTCTTTGCCCAGTTTAAATTGGGTTGTTTTTGTTATTATTTTTGCTATTGAGTTGTATGAGTTCTTTGTATATTTTGCATATTAATAGATATTATTAGATAGGTGGTTTACAGACATTTTATCCGATTCTATAGTATATCTTTTCATTTTGTTGATGGTTTCCTTTGCTGTGTGGAAGCTTTTTAGTTCAATGTAGTCCTTCTTACTTATTTTTGCTTTTGTTGCCTTTGCTTTTGGCGTCTAATCCATAAAATTATTGGCAAGACCAGTGTCTCAAGGAGCTTTCATTCTTATGCAAGTGGCTATCGAGTTTTCCCAGCAATGTTTTGAAGAGATTATCATTTCCCCATTGTGTATTCTTGGCTTATTTGTTGAAAATTAGTTGACCTCATATGTATGGGTTAATTTCTGGGATCTCCATTCTGTTCCATTGATCTATGTGTCTGTTTTACACCAATTCCATACAGTTTTGATTACTCTAGTTTGAAATCAGGAAGTGTGATGCCTCTAGCTTTGTTCTCCTGTATCAAGATTGCTGTGGTTATTTGGGGTCTTTTGTGGTTCCATACAAATTTTAGGATTGTTTTTTCTATTTCTGTGAAAAATGCCATTGAAATTTTGATAGTGATTGCATTGTATCTGTAGCTTTCTTTGGGTAATATGGACATTTAAACAATACTGATTCTTCCTATCCATGAACACGGGATATCTTTCCATTTGTTTGTGCCTTCTGCAATTTCTTTCATTAGTATCTTTTAGTTTTCAATGTACAGATCTTTCACCTCCTTGGTTAAATTTATTCCTAGGGTTTTTTTTTTAATATATATATAATTATAAATGGAATTGTTCTCTTAATTTCTCTTTCTGATAGTTCATTGTTGGTGTATAGAAATGCAACTGATTTTGTTGATTTTGTATCCTGCAACTTTACTAATTTTGTTTATTAGTTCTAACAGTTTTTTGGTGGAGTCTTTAGGGTTTTCTATATATAGTGTCATGTCATCTTCAGATGGAGACATTTTTACTTCTTCCTGTCCAATTTGGATGCCTTTTCTTTCTTTTTCTTTCCAAATAACTGTGCTGGGACTTTTAGGACTGTGTTGAATAAAAGTGGTAAGAGGGGCATCCTTGTCTTGTTCCTGATCTTAGAGGAAAAGCTTTAGCTTTTCACCATTGAGTATGATGTTAGATGTGGGCTTGTCATATATGTCCTTCATTATGTTGTGGTATGTCCCACCTATACCCAGTTTTTTGAGAGGTTTTATAATGGAAGGTAGTTGAATTTTATCAGATGCTTTTTCTGCATATATTGAGATGATCATATGATTTTTATCCTTCATTTTGTTAATGTGGCATATTACATTTATGGATTTGCTAAGTTGAACCATCCCTGCATCCCAGGAATAAATCCCACTTGATTATGGTGTGTGATCCTTTTAATGTATTTTTTTAATTTTTAATTTTATATTAGAGTATAGTTGATTCACAATGTTGTGTTAGTTTCAGGTGTACAGCAAAGTGACTTAGTTATACATATTCATATATCTATTCTTTTTCAGATTCTTTCCCATGTAGGTTATTACAGAGTGCTGAGTAGAGTTCCCTGTGCTGTACAGTAGGTCCTTGTTGATTGTCTGTTTTACATTTAGTAGCATGCATATGCCAATCCCAACCTCCCAATTCATACCCTCCCCCCCCCACCCCGACCTTTCCCCCTTAATGTGTTGTTGAATTGGTTTGCTAATATAGTATTGAGGATTTTCCAACTATGTTCATTAGGGATATTGGCCTGTGATTTTCTTTTCTTGTAGTGTTCTTGTCTGGCTTAGGTATCAGGGTAATGCTGGCCTCTTGTAGAATGAGAAATGAGTTTGGAAGAGTTCCGTCCTCTTCTGTTTTTGGAAGAATTTGAGAAGGTTTGGTATGAATTCTTTAAAGTTTTGGTGGAATTTGTCAGTGAAACAGTTTGGTCCTGGACTTTTGTTTGTTGGGAGGTTTTTGATTACTGATTCAATCTCCTACTAGTAATTGATCTGTTCAGGCTTCTTGTATCTTCATGATTTATTCTTGGTAGGCTCTATGTTTCTAGGAATTTATCAATTTCTTCTAGGTTATCCAATTTGTTGGCATATAATTATTTATACTGTCTCTTATGATCCTTTGTGTGATATCAGTTATAATAGCTCCTCTTTCATTTACAATTTTATATATTTCAGTCCTCTTCTTGGTAAGTCTAGCTAAAGATTTGTCTATTTTGTTTATCTTTTAAAAAAGGAAACTCGTTGGTCTTTTCTGTTGTCTTGTTAGTCTCTATCTCATTTATTTCCTTCCTTCTACTAACTTTGGGCTAATTTGTTCTTCTTTTTCTAGTTCCTTGAGGTGCAAAGTTAGATTTGCTTATTTGAGATATTCGTTTTTTCTTAATATACGCATTATTACTGTAAACTTCCCTCTTAGAACTGCTTTTGCTGCATCCTTTAAGTTTTGGTGTGTTGTATTTCCATTTTTGTGTGTCTCAAGATATTTTTTGATTTCTCTTTTGAATTCTTCTTTGACCCATTGGTTGTTTGGGAGCATGTTGTTTAATCTCCACATATTTGTGAATTTTCCAGTTTTCTTCTTGTAATTGATTTCTAGTTTCATACCATTGCTATGAGAAAAGAGGTTTGATATGATTTCAGTCTTCTTAAATTTATTAAGACTTGTTTTGTGGTTTAACGTATGACCTATCCTGGAGAATGTTCCTTGAATTCTTGAGAAAATGTATATACTCTGCTCCTGTTGCCTGGAATGTTGTATAGGTCTGCTAATCCATCTGGTCTAATGTGTAGTTTAAGTCAAGTGTCGCCTTATGATTTTCTGCCTGGATGATTTATCCATTGTTGAAAATTGGCTGTTGAAGTCCCCTACAGTTATTGGATTGCTGTCTATTTCTCTCTTCAGCTCTCTTAATATTTTCCACAATATTTAGGTGCTCTGTCTTTTGAGGTTTTAACTGAGCATGTTATATGACTCCATTTTCTCTCCTTTCTTAGCATAGCAGTTATACTTGCTCTTTTTTGCCTTTTTAATTGGCTTCCCTACAGTTTTCAGTATGTATTTACAGCTGTTCCGAGTCTGTTTTCCTCTAACACTCTTAGGCTTCGTGGTTAGTGTGAGCACTTTATGATAACAGAGTAATCCTGATTTCTCCCTCCTGTCCCTTGTATCATCATTTTCATTCATTTTATTATACATAAGTATAGATATACATACGTACATAAGCATACATGGTTAAATACCGTGTTGCTATTATTTTGGACAAATTGTTAGATTGATTAAGAATAGGAAAAATAAAAGTTTTAGTTTTATCTTCATTTATTTCTGTTTCAGTGATTTTCTTTCTTTATGCAGATCCATTTTTCTGATCTACAGGCAGACCTCAGAGATATTGCAGGTTCAGTTCCAGGCCACCGCAATAAAGCAAGTTGCACGAATTTTTTGGTTTCCCAGTGCATATAAAAGTTATGTGCTGTAGTCTGTTAGGTGTGCGGTAGCGTTATGTCTAAAACAGCAATGTACATACCTTAATTAAAATATACTTTATTGCTAGAAAATGCTAACCATCATCTGAGCCTTCAGTGAGTTCTAATCTTTTTGCAATAGTAACATCAAAGATGTTGAGCACAGATTACCGTAACAAATACAATAATAATGAAAAAGTTTGAAATGTTGTGAGAATTACCAAAATGTGACACACAGACACAAAGTGAGCAAAAGGCTGTTGGAAAATGGTGCCAGTAGGGTTGCTCGATGCAAGGTTGCCACACGCCTTCAATTTGTAAAAAGTACGGTATCTGTGAAGCACAGCAAAATGAGATCTGCCTGTATATCATTTTCCTTCTTTCTGAAGAACTTCTTTTAACATTTCTTGCAAAGCAGGTCTACTGGCAACAAGTTCCCACTATTTTGTTTGTCTGAGAAAGTCTCTATTTCTCCTTCGCTTCTGAAGGATAATTTCACAGGGTGCAGAATTCTAGGTTGGTGGTTTTTTTTTCTCTCAACACTTTATTCACTCCACTCTCTTCTTGCTTGCATGGTTTCTGAGAATTCAGATGAAATTTAATCGTTGTTCCTCAGTAGGTAGGTGTTTTTTCCCCCCAGCTTCTTTCAGGATTTTTTCTTTATCTTTTGAGTGTCTGTAGTTTGAAAATGACATGCCTAGTTTTACTTTTTTTTTTTTTTTTCCCCCCACATTTTTCTTGCTTGGTGTGCTCTGCACTCCTGGATCTGTGGGTTGGTGTTTGACATTAATTTGGGGAAATTCTCAGTCATTAGTTTTTCAACTTCTTTTTCTGATCCCACCTCTCATTCTTCTCCTGGTACTTCCATTTTGTGTCTACTATACCTTTTGTTCTTGTCCTACAGCCCTTGAATATGTTGTTGTATTTTTTAGCCTGTTTTCTGTGCTTTTCAGCTTTGGAGGTTTCTGTTGCCATTTCCTCAAGCTTGGAGGCTTGTTGCTCAGCTGTGTCCTTACTAATAAGCCCATTGAAGACATCCTTCGTTTCTGTTACATTGTTTCTCATCTTGAGCATTTGTTTTTGGTTCTTTTCAAGAATTTTCCTTTCTCTGCTTACATTGCCCATCTGTTCCTGCATGCTGTCTGCTTTATCCATTAGAGCCCTGAGCATATGAATCATAATTGTTAAATTCCCAGCCTGATAATTACAGCATCCCTGCTGTGTCTGAGCCTGGTTCTAAGCCTCGCTGTGTGTCTTATACTGTTAGTATGTCTTGTGGTTTTCTCCTGATAGCCAGGCATGATGATTGGATAAAGGTTCAGTGCAAACAGGCCTGTAGTGATGTGGTGGTGAGATGCGGGTCGGGGAGTGTTCTGTGGTCCTTCTGGGGTCTCAGTGTTCAGTGAGCCTGGGCCTCTGCACTGTGAACTTCACAGGTGCTTCTCAGTTTCTTTTCCTCTTTTAGGTGGGACAGGATGGCTGGAGGGGGCTCAGGTTGGATATTTCTCGTTCTCCAGCTGGTTAGGTTCTGTTAACTAGTTTCTCCTGAATGCAGACCCTGTTAAGAAGAACAGAATACTCTGGTGTATTTCAAATGCTTCCTTTCGAACTTGTCAGAAGCACGAGGGGACTTTTCTCTGATGTTTACTGTGGGGACCCCTGTGACTGAGCCTGTCTGGAGCTTTGACTCTCAGGTTTGTCCACAGTGGGCCCCAGCAACTTGTCAACCACAGTTCCTGTTTCCTCCCCTGGCAAGTTGTGATTCTCTGTATGATCCTCCTCGACTTATGATGGGGCTACGTCCCGACACACCCATCATAAGTTGAAAATATCAAAGTCCACAATGTAGGGTCTTCCCTGGTGGCGCAGTGGTTAAGAATCCGCCTGCCAATGCAGGGGACACGGGTTTGAGCCCTGGTCTGGGAAGATCCCACATGCCGCGGAGCAGCTAAGCCTGTGAGCCACAACTACTGAGCCTATGCTCTAGAGCCCACGAGCCACAACTACTGAGCCCACGTGCCACAACTACTGAAGCCCACACGCCTAGAGCCTGTGCTCTGCAACAACAGAAGCCACCACAACGAGAAGCCCGTGCACCACAACGAAGAGTAGCCCCCGCTCGCTGCAACTAGAGAAAGCCCGCGCGCAGCAGCGAAGACCCAACACAGGCAAAAATAAATAAATAAATTTATAAAAAAAAAAAAACCAAAAAAACTTCAAAATGCACATAACACACCTAAGTTCCCGAACATCACAGCTGAGCCTTGCCTGCCTTAAATGTGCTCAGAGCACTCACATGAGCCTACAGTTGGGCAAAATCATAACCAAAGCCCATTTGATAATAAAGTGTTGACTATCTCATGTAATTGACTCAGTACTGTACTGAAAGTGTCATTCACTAGCGATCTCATGGCTGACAGGGCTGTGGCTTGTGTGGCTCGTGTGTTGCACTGTGTATCGCTAGCCGGGAAAAGATCAAAATTCAAAATTCGAGGCATAGTCTTTACTGAATTCCTATCGCACCGTTGTAAAGTTGAACCGTCATAAGTAAGGGACCGTCTGTATTAGTCTCTCAGTTTCTCCTATTTGGGGGCAGCAGTTTGCTCTGTGACCTCATTTCTCTTATGGATCTAAGAAGAGTTCTTGATGTTTCAGTTTGTTCAGCTTTTTGCTTGTTAGGACGGAATGGCAGCTTCCCCCAAGAGCAGGAGTGACGCAGGGAGGGCCGCTCCACCACTTCTGCTCCATATTGCACTGGGAGACCTGACCAGTGCAGAAGGGAGAGAAGAGGTGAAGACACACAGAACGAAGACAAAGAAATAAACCACCATCCCTTTCTCAGACAGCATGATTGTCTTTGTAGAAAATCCCAAGGGATCTCCAAAAACTTTCCTAGACTAGTAGGCAGGTTTAAAAAGATCACAAAGTCAACATACAAAAACCAGTCATATATTTTTATATAAATACTAGCACTGTACAATACTATTTACAATAGCTTCAAAATGATGAAATCTGACAAAACTTACAAGATCTGTATGCTGAAAACTACGTGATGCTGATAGATAACACATTGTTCATGGGCTGGAAGACAACCTTGTAAGGATGTCTCTTCTCCCCAGATTAGTCTGTAGATGTAATACAAATCCAGTAAAAAGCTAAGCAGGAGTTTTTGTAGATAAGTTCATTGTAAAATTTATGTGGAATGTAAACAAACTAGAATAGCTGATACAATTTTTAAAAGAACAAAATTGGAAGAATTATAGTACCTGACTTTAAAACTTAGTATAAAGCTCTGGTAGACAAGACTGTGAAACTGGTGAAACAATAGACATGTAAGTCGATGGAACAGAATAGACAGTATATTCCTACAAATACGGTCAACTGATTCTTAACAGAGGGGCAAAGTTAATTTAATGAAGAAAAGATAGTCTTTTCACCTAATTGTATTGGAACAGTTGGCCATCCATGTGCAAAAAAAAGAACTTCAACTTTAAGCCTCATACCTCATACTAAACAATGAACGCAAAATTGATTACAGATCTAATTGCTTAGAACATAAAACTATAAAACTCTCGGAAGAAATCACAGGAGAAAGTGTTCATGGGTTAGTCAAAGGGTTTTTAGGTGTGACTCTAAAAGCATAATCTATTAAAGAAAAAGTTGATAAATTGGACTTCATCAAAAGTAAAACTGTCTGTTCTGTAAAAGACAGTGTTAAGAGAATGAAAAGACATGCTAAGATTAGGAGAAGATATTTGCAAATCACATATCCAGTGTGTATCCTGAATATACAAAGAATTCTCCAAATTCAACACTCCCGAGGGTCACCTAGGGGTGCTGGGCCGCTCTTGACTTCGGTGCCACATGACCTCTGTGGCACTCCTGCTTTGATGTTCCACGTTTTTTTTTTGTTTTTCCTTTGTTAAATAAACATCAACGTTTTATTCAAAAGTAGGCCAGGAAATTGACATAGTCAAATATAATCTAGGAACAGTTACTTTTTTTTTTTAACATCTTTATTGGACTATAATTGCTTTACAATGGTGTGTTGGATGCTGCTGTGTAACAAAGTGAATCAGCTGTATGTATACGTATATCCCCACATCCCCTCCCTCTTGCGTCTTCCTCCCACCCTCTCTATCCCACCCCTCTAGGTGGTCACAAAGCACCGAGCTGATCTCCCTGTGCCATGCAGCTGCTTCCCACTAGCTATCTATTTTACATTTGGTAGTGTATATATGTCCATGCCACTGTCTCAGTTCATCCCAGCTTACCCTTCCCCCTTCCTGTGTCCTCAAGTCCATACTCTACATCTGTGTCTTTATTCCTGTCCTGCTCCTAGGTTCATCAGAACCTTTTTTTGTTTTTTAGATTCCATATATATGTGTTAGCATATGGTATTTGTTTTTCTCTTTCTGACTGACTTCACTCTGTATGACAGACTCTAGGCGCATCCACCTGACTACAAATAACTCCGTTTCGTTTCTTTTTATGGCTGAGTAATATTCCATTGTATACACGTGCCACATCTTCTTTCTCCATTCATCTGTTGATGGACACTTAGGTTGCTTCCATATCCTGGCTATTGTAAATAGTGCTGCAATGAACACTGTGGTACATGACTCTTTGAATTATGGTTTTCTCAGGGTATAGGCCCAGTAGTGGGATTGTTGGGCCGTATGGTAGTTCTGTTTTTAGTTTTTTAAGGAACCTCCATACTGTTCTCCATAGTGGCTGTATCAATTTACATTCCCACCAACAGTACAAGAGGGTTCCCTTTTCTCCACACCCTCTCCAGCATTTATTGTTTGTAGATTTTTTGATGATGGCCATTCTGACTGGTGTGAGGTGATACCTCATTGTAGTTTTGATTTGCATTTCTCTAATGATTAGTGATGTTGAGCATCTTTTCATGTGTTTGTTGGCAATCTGTGTATCTTTAGAGAAATGTCTGTTTAGGTCTTCTGCCCATTTTTGGATTGGGTTGTTTGTTTTTTTGATATTGGGCTGTATGAGTTGCTTGTATATTTTGGAGATTAATCCTTTGTCAGTTGCTTCATTTGCAAATATTTTCTCCCATTCTGAGGGTTGTCTTTTGGTCTTGTTTATGGTTTCCTTTGCTGTGCAAATGCTTTGAAGTTTCATTAGGTCCCATTTGTTTATTTTTGTTTTTATTTCCATTTCTCTAGGAGGTGGGTCAAAAAGGATCTTGCTGTGATTTATGTCACAGAGTGTTCTGCCTGTTTTCCTCTAAGAGTTTTATACTGTCTAGCCTTGCATTTAGGTCTTTAATCCATTTTGAGTTTATTTTTGGGTATGGTGTTAGGAAGTGTTCTAATTTCATCCTTTTACACATAGCTGTCCAGTTTTCCCAGCACCACTTTTGAAGAGGCTGTCTATTCTCCATTGTATACTCTTGCCTCCTTTATCAAAGATAAGGTGACCATATGTGTGTGAGTTTATCTCTGGGCTTTCTATATCCTGTTCCATTGATCTATATTTCTGTTTTTATGCCAGTACCATACTGTCTTGATTACTGTAGCTTTGTAGTTTAGTCTGAAGTCCGGGAGCCTGATTCCTCCAGCTCTGTTTTTCTTTCTGAAGATTGTTTTGGCTATTTGGTGTCTTTTGTGTTTCCATACAAATTGTGCAATTTTTTGTTCTAGTTCTGTGAAAAATGGCATTGGTAGTTTGATAGGGATTGCATTGAATCTGTAGATTGCTTTGGCTGGTATAGTCCTTTTCACAATGTTGATTCTTCCAATCCAAGAACATGGTATATCTCTCCATCTGTTTGTATCATCTTTAATTTCTTTCATCAGTATCTTATGGTTTTCTGCATACAGGTCTTTTGTCTCCTTAGGTAGGTTTATTCCTACGTATTTTATTTTTTATGTTGCAGTAGTAAATGGGAGTGTTTCTTAATTTCTCTTTCAGATTTTTCATCATTAGTGTATAGGAATGCAGGATATTTCTGTGCATTAATTTTGTATCCTGCTACTCTACCAAATTCATTGATTAGCTCTAGTAGTTTTCTGGTATCATCTTTAGGATTTGCTATGTATGGTATCATGTCATCTGCAGACAGTGACAGTTCTTCTTTTCCAATTTGGATTCCTTTTATTTCTTTTCCTTCTCTGCTTGCTGTGGCTAAAATTTCCAAAACTATGTTGAATAGTAGTGGTGAGAGTGGGCAACCTTGTCTTGTTCCTGATCTTAGAGGAAATGGTTTCAGTTTTTCACCATTGAGAATGATGTTGGCTATGGGTTTGTCATATATGGCCTTTATTATGTTAAGGTAGGTTCCCTGTATGCCTTCTTTCTGGAGAGTTTTTATCATAAATGGGTGTTGAATTTTGTCAAAAGCTTTTTCTGCATCTATTGAGATTATCATATGGTTTTTATCCTTCAATTTGCTAATATGGTTTATCACATTGATTGATTTGCATATATTGAAGAATCGTTGCATTCCTGGGATAAACCGCACTTGATCATGGTGTATGATCCTTTTAATGTGCTGTTGGATTCCATTTGCTAGTATTT
Source organism: Platanista minor (assembly GCA_004363435.1). Taxonomy (NCBI): domain Eukaryota; kingdom Metazoa; phylum Chordata; class Mammalia; order Artiodactyla; family Platanistidae; genus Platanista; species Platanista minor. Next base: position 18,108 of record RJWK010013191.1, read on the forward strand.
TGTTGAGGATTTTTGCATCTATGTTCATCAGTGATACTGGCTGTAGTTTTCTTTTTCTGTGACATCTTTGGTTTTGGTATCAGGGTGATGGTGGCCTCGTAGAATGAGTTTGGGAGTGTTCCTCCCTCTGCTATATTTTGGAAGAGTTTGAGAAGGATAGGTGTTAGCTCTTCTCTAAATGTTTGATAGATTTCACCAGTGAAGCCATCTGGTCCTGGGCTTTTGTTTGTTGGAAGATTTTTAATCACAGTTTCAATTTCAGTGCTTGTGTTTTGTCTATTTATGTTTTCTGTTTCTTCCTGGTTCAGTCTTGGAAGGTTGTGCTTTTCTAAGAATTTGTCCATTTCTTCCAGGTTGTCCACTTTATTGGCATATAGTTGCTTGTAGTAATCTCTCATGATCCTTTGAATTTCTGCAGTGTCAGTTGTTACCTCTCCTTTTTCACTTCTATTTCTGTTGATTTGAGTCTTCTCCCTTTTCTTCTTGGTGAGTCTGGCTAATGGTTTATCAATTCTGTTTCTCTTCTTAAAGAACCAGCTTTTAGTTTTATTGGTCTTTGCTATCGTTTCCTTCATTTCTTTTTCATTTATTTTTGATCTGATCTTTATGATTTCTTTCCTTCTGCTAACTTTGGGGTTTTTTTGTTCTTCTTTCTCTAATTGCTTTAGGTGTAAGTTTAGGTTGTTTGAGATTTTTCTTGTTTCTTGAGGTAGGATTGTATTGCTATAAACTTCCCTCTTAGAACTGCTTTTGCTGCATCCCATAGGTTTTGGGTCATTGTGTTTTCATTGTCATTTGTTTCTAGATATCTTTTGATTTCCTCTTTGATCTTTTCAGTGATCTCTTGGTTATTTAGTAGTGTATTGCCTAGCCTCCATGTGTTCGTATTTTTTACAGATTGTTTTCCCTGTAATTGATATCTAGTCTCATAGCGTTGTGGTCAGAAAAGATACCTGATACGATTTAAATTTTATTAAATTTACCAAGGCTTGATTTGTGACCCAGGATATGATCTATCCTGGAGAATGTTCTATGAGCACTTGAGAAGAAAGTATTCTGTTTTGTTTTGGATGGAATGTCCTATAAATATCAATTAAGTCCATCTTATTTAATGTGTCATTTAAAGCTTGTGTTTCCTTATTTATTTTCATTGTGGATGATCTGTCCATTGGTGAAAGTGGGGTGTTGAGGGTCCCCTACTATGAATGTGTTACTGTCAATTTCCCCTTTTATGGCTGTTAGCATTTTCCTTATGTATTGAGGGGCCCCTGTGTTGGGTGCATATATATTTACAATTGTTATATCTTCTTCTTGGATTGACCCCTTGATCATTATGTAGTGTCCTTCTTTGTCTCCTGTAATAGTCTTTATTTTAAAGTCTGTTTTGTCTTATATGAGAATTGCTACTCCAGCTTTCTTTTGATTTCCATTTGCATGGAATATCTTTTTCCATCCCCTCACTTTCAGTCTGTATGTGTCCCTAGGTCTGAAGTGGGTCTCTGTAGGCAGCGTATGTACGGGTCTTGTTTTTGTATCCATTCAGCCAGTCTATGTCTTTTGATTGGAGAATTTAATCCATTCACATGTAAGGTAATTGTCGATATGTATGTTCCTATTACCATTTTCTTAATTGTTTTGGATTTGTTTTTGTAGGTTTTTTCCTTCTCTTGTGTCTCCTGTCTGGAGAAGTTCCTTTAGCATTTGTTGTAAAGCTGGTTTGGTGGTGCTGAATTCTCTTAACTTTTGCTTATCTGTAAAGGTTTTAATTTCTCCGTCGAATCTGAATGAGATCCTTGCTGGGTAGAGTAATCTTGGTTGTAGGTTTTCCCCTTTCATCACTTTAAGTATGTCCTGCCACTCTCTTCTGGCTTGCAGAGTTTCTGCTGAAAGATCATCTGTTAACCTTATGGGGATTCCCTTGTATGTTCTTTGTTGCTGTTCCCTTGCTGCTTTTAATATTTTTTTCTTTGTATTTAATTTTTGATAGTTTGATTAATATGTGTCTTGGCATGTTTCTCCTTGGATTTATCCTGTTTGGGACTCCCTGTGCTTCCTGGACTTGGTTAACTATTTCCTTTCCCATATTAGGGAAGTTTTCACCTATTATCTCTTCAAATAGTTTCTCAGTCCCTTTCTTTTTTCCTCTTCTTCTGGAACTCCTATAATTCGAATGTTGGTGCGTTTAATGTTGTCCCAGAGGTCTCTGAGGCTGTGCTCAGTTCTTTTCATTCTTTTTTCTTTATTCTGCTCCCTGGCGGTTATTTCCACCACCCTTTTATCTTCCAGGTCACTTATCCGTTCTTCTGCCTCAGTTATTCTGTTATTGATTCCTTCTAGGGTATTTTTAATTTCAGTAATTGTGCTGTTCATCACTGTTTGTTTGCTCTTTAGTTCTTCTAGATCCTTGTTAAATGTTTCTTGTATTTTCTCCACTCTGTTTCTGAGATTTTGGATCATCTTTACTATCATTACTCTGAATTCTTTTTCCGGTAGGTTGCATATTTCGTCTTCATTTATTTGGTCTTGTAGGTTTTTACCTTGCTCCTTTGTCTGTAACATATTTTTTTGTCGTTATACATATATTTTTTGATGGGTGGTGCTGTATTCCTGTCTTACTGGTTGTTTGGCCTGAGATGTCCAGCAGTGGAGTTGGCAGGCAGTTGGATAGAGCTGGGTCTTGGTGCTGAGATGAGGACCTCCTGGAGGCCTCTCTTCGATTGATATTCTCTGGGGTCTGATGTTCTCTGTTAGTCCAGTGGTTTGGACTCGGAGCTCCCACCACGGGAGCTTGGGCCTGACCTCCAGCCTGGGAACCAAGATCCTGCAAGCTTCATGGCACAGTTAAAAAAAAAAAAAAAAAGAGGAAGAAATAAAGAAAAAAACGAGGAGTACAATATCAAAGAATGAAAAACAAAATAAAACTAGAAAGATAAAAAATATATTAGGAAAAATAAAACTATAATTGAAACAACTGCAGCAAGGTAAAATAAAACCACAGCAGAAAAAAGCAAAAAAAAGATGGGGGGGGGGCTTCCCTGGTGGCGCAGTGGTTGAGAGTCCGCCTGCCGACGCAGGGGACGCGGGTTCGTGCCCCAGTCCGGGAAGATCCCACATGCCGCGGAGCGGCTGGGCCCGTGGGCCACGGCCGCTGAGCCTGCGCGTCCGGAGCCTGTGCTCCGTGACGGGGGAGGCCACAGCAGTGAGAGGCCCGTGTACCGCAAAAAAAAAAAAAAAAAAAAAAAAAAAAAAAAAAAAAAAAAAAAAAAAAAAAAAAAGGGGGGGGGGAGCAACAAGCCAGGAGGAGAGATCGCTAACAAAGTATAAAGAATAAAATAAAATTAGAAAAATAAAAGGTTTATTAGGAAAAACAAAAATCTGAAAGAATCAATGACAGTGAATCAATGAGGTAAAATGGAACCCCAATCTAAAAGAGGAAAAAAGAAAAAGTAAAACAAAGCCTTGGCTCTGAGGGCGGTGTTCAGGTGGGGGTGGAACCTAGGCAGGGGTGGGGTTTAGGGTGGGGCGGGACCTAGGCGGGTAGGGGGTGGTGACCTTTGGGCGTGGGGTGGGGCCTCTGCTTAGGGCGGAAGGGGAGAGGCAGCGGGTGGAAAGGAGGGCCTCTGGAGTGTGGAGCTCCGGGGATTGGAGGTAGGGCCCTGAGTGGGGGTGTGTGGGTGGGGTTTAGGCCCTGTGCGTTGGAGCGAGTCTCAGAGGGGCTCTCCGAGTGGAGGGGCGGGGCTTGGGCTCCGCACGGCAGGAGGGGGCCCGGGTGGGCAGGGGAGACGTGGCCACACTCCCGTTTGATCCTCTGCGCTCCCAGCGGTCCCCCAGTTTCCCCTTTCGGGTGTGGGATCCCTTCATCTCCCCCAGGCGCCCCTTAGGGGCGCCGATCCTGTCCCACCTCCGCTTCTCACCCCTCACTCCCCCCACGTCCTACCAGTCGTTGGGGGTTCCTCCCGTCCCCTTAGGTGCCCATGGTCCCCCACCGGTGCCTGGTAGGTGCCCCAGTTGTGAGGAGACGCAGATTCCGCGTCCTCCTAGTACGCCATCTTGACTCTGCCCCCGAGGTTCCGCGTTTTTAAGAAGCGACTTCAGCCAACTTAAAGGGTGGTGAGAATCCTGAGGATACCCCAGACGAGGTTGATGCTGTTGGAGAGTTGAGACCCCGAAACACTTGAGGGCTTTAGGAACGTGGGGACAGCTGACTGCTGAGTGAGTGGGGTGGGCGAGGGGCTGATTTCCCTGACCGTTAGCCACGCCCAGTTCTGAACGCCACGCGGCTCGATGGGCCTTACACCCAGGCTGTGACTGGACTTGTTGACCAGCTGCCGTGTGGGCGCAAGAGAAGCCCTCCCCTGGGCCGGGCAGCGCAGCCCGTTCTGTGCCTCTGGAGGTGACAGACGTGAAGACCCCAGAGTCTGAGCAGCGAGGGGGCTGCACAGACGCGGTGTCTCCTGTGCGTCTCCCTCCCTGCAGTTTGAGTTCATGATCGAGTCCATCCTGTATGCCCGGGACGCGTGGCTGAAGGAGGACGGGGTCATCTGGCCGACCACGGCTGCGCTGCACCTGGTGCCCTGCAGCGCCGACAGGGACTACCGCAGCAAGGTGCTCTTCTGGGACAACGCCTACGAGTTCGACCTCAGTGCCCTCAAGTGAGTGTCACCGGGCGCTCCCGGGCTGCGCGAGCGTGGGGGGCGGGCTGCAGGTCGGAGAGCTGCCCCCGCGCTGAGCTCAGTTTGCTCACGTGACTAAGAAGTTTGCACGTTGCCTTACAGGCCTTTAAACCGACAACAGATGTGATGGGAAATTGAAGTGTCCCATTTATAAGACCCCAAATATAATGGGAAAAATAAGGTCATGTTTATAAACGCGTGGGCCGTTAAAACAAATGGATGTTCCCACTAAGAGCCGTAACTTTTTAACAAGAGTCAGAAAATGTGTTAGTGAAGGCATCGCTGGCATTTGGCAAAGAAAGCAGTGCTCCACAAAAGTTCATTTCCTGGTGTGTAACATACGTCAGGCTTGTGGTAGAGCTTCAGGTTTTAACATAAAAGAGTCTTGTCTCAAGGCCTTCATGGTTGTCACATCGCCTCCTCTGAGAAGGATAGTGACACGTGTCGGCTGCGTCCCCCCTGAGGTGCCGTGGGACGTGGGCAGGAGAGACCCAGCAGCAGCCCTGGAATTAGGGACGGGCCCCTTTGTCAGAGGCAGAAAGAAGCTTCTGTTCAATGAGCCTGGACACCTGCTAGGTGTCCAGCTGGGGAGTTGGCAGCAAGATGGGGGCCTCTGGGCCTTTTTGCTTTTTGTTAAAAAACTCAAAAAAAGAAAAACTATCAACATAAAGGTATGGAATCTTCCCTAGTCAATGTACTCTCAACCCAAATCCCAAAGGGGATGGAGAGGAAGGGTCTCCAACAGAGTCGTTCCATGGTTCATGTAGGACTAATGTGTGGGAAGGGCTGGGAAGGTTTGAAAAGAGCAGGGGGTGGGGGGGGGCGTGGTTTCTCATGCTGCCCGAATTAACTCCCAGTAATGAAAGCGACAAGGAAAGACAGAGGAAGCTGTGAACGGGGTCTGTGGTGTCTGGAAAAGGCGCACCGTGAACTGGAGGGTGGGGGGACAACGTGCTGAGGCCGCACGTTATCCGGGACACTGGTTGGCCCCTTGGAGGAGATGTCTGTTCCCCTCTCACACCGTTCGTTAACATTTAATTTCCCGTGGAGTCCGTGTTCTCTGGGAGTAGGACAATGAGGGGCCCCGGAGGGCTGGCCGCTTCAGCTCTGCCTCTCGCCCGGTGAGTTAGAATTCCTGCTAACGCAGAGGAGGCGTGATAGCCTGAGATGTGGGTAAATGACAGTGAGCAAAATTACTTTGACTTTTCCCCAGATCTTTAGCAATTAAGGAGTTTTTTTCGAAGCCCAAGTATAACCACATTTTGAAACCAGAAGACTGTCTCTCTGAGCCATGCACCATATTACAGCTGGACATGAGAACCGTGCAGATTGCCGACCTCGAGGTGAGAAGAGGTGACCCTTCCTTCCTATTCAAATAAACAAGTTAAACTTGTTGCTATTGATTTTCCCACAGTCTTTTTTTTTTCCTATTCTGATTTTGTTTTTTGTATTTTTAGGTTATTTTCTTTATAGTTAACCTCTTTAACGTCTTCAGTTACTTTTAGATTTATGTGTAATATTCTCAGCATCTTCAAATAGATTATATGTTTCATCATGGAATTTGAATTAAATTTTTTTTCTAAGTTTTTTTAGCTTCCATTGATGATAAAATTCTTTTACTTACCCTCTGTGGCCACGAGGTGGCGTGTGTGGGTTCCGGACGACCCCATTATAAGGGACGCTCTGAGGTGGAGGAACCCCCTTCTGGAACTTAGATGGGCAAAACCACGTGCAGACTGAACTTTTGAGGCTTTAGTTAGTTTGGGGATTGTAGAGACTCAGTCTGGAGCTTTATATTTGTACAAAGAATTGGTAAGAGGAAGTATTCCACTTGAATTTGGGGACAGAAAATTAGACAAATGGGACCCAAATTGCTCAAAACCCTTTCTGATTATCTGCAGCCTTTGAGTTCAGGGTGCAGGTTTTAACAATTACTTTCCCTAGGAGGAAATATGGTTTTTGATGTGTTCAGCTAAACTAGCAAGTTACAGATTTGTGGCATAACTGCTGAAATAGACGTTATGGCTGCCTGGGGCAGTGTTGTGGGATCTGGGACAGAGCCCCATGGAGGCGGGAGATGCCCCCCTGTCCCCAGCGCCCTTTTCTGACTCATTTGCTTGAACACAGATGATGAAAGGTGAACTGCACTTTGACATCAAGAAGGCCGGCACCCTACATGGATTCACAGCCTGGTTCAGTGTCCGGTTCCAGAACCTGGAGGAGGACGAGCCACAGCTGGTGCTGAGCACGGGCCCGCTGCACCCGTGAGTGTGCCCCTCCTTCTCCTGGGGCAGCACAGAAAGGCTGGCAGAGTCACGAGTTGAAGGATCAAGTAATATCGGGAGTGGGCCCAAATCTCTCCAGATGCAGTTGAGCCCTGGCCCAGGGGCATGTGGGCGGGAGGGCTGGCGGTGAGTCCGGGTTGCCCCCCCCCCCCTCCGCCCCCCGGCATCGGGCTTCCTCGGGGCCGGGGTCGGGGGGTCCCCGACACCCTGGATGGTCAGGCTCCACCTTCTCTCCGTGGCCCCAAACGCTGCTGCAGCTCTTCACCATCTGACACAGAAACAGCCCACAGGGTTCCAGGGGCTTTTACTCCAGCTTCTGGGGAAGGCACATCCCGAGACACATCTTTTGAGCAGTAAGGTTTCGGGGCTGCACGCTTGCTCCTGCGCGTGGGGAAGCGCACCGTGTCTGTCGTGGTGCTGGACACAGCGGCCCCTTGTGGGGGGGCGCCACCTTCATTCGGGGACTCCCACTGCCCCTTTCAGTGATGGCCCCAATGCTCCCCTGCACCGTGTGGTCGGCAGAAGCGTGCAAGGCCCAGGGAGGGACGCAGACGCCCGAGTCAGACGACCCCGCGGTTTTGGGGCCCAGGGGGTCCTCAGCGTCCTTTGTGGAAGTTGAGCAGGAGGACAAGCTGCCTGGCCAGAGCCTCCTTCCAGGGCCCGCAAGAGAGGGGCCTCAGGGACCCCTGCGAACCGTGTGTGCCTGGCGTTTCCCACTTAAGCCTCTGCGTGGGGTCATCCACACACAGGTGGCATGGGGACAGGGTGGGGGCAGGGCGTGTGGGCCAGGGAGGGAGGTCCCCCGCCCCGCCACCGTGGCTGAGGGGGCGGCCCAGCATCAGGGAGGATGTGACACGAGGGGGAGATGCAGCAGAACCTCACTGCAGGGTGTGACCTGGGTCCTTTCAGGCGCTTGGGCGTGAGAGTCACAGGACTTACCGAATCCGGGGTGTCACTGCTCCCCCAAATGCTGCACTTGTTTGCTCACACTCAACTGAACCTTCACAGGAATTATGACTTTTCTCGGACATGATTTCAGCAGCATGTATCTCGCTTTAAATGCAGAAACTAGAACCGTGGGCGTCAGCAGTTCAGAGAGGGTGGCTTTGGGTGGGCACTGCCGTGCCAGCCCGTGGAGGCTGGGTTGACCCCACGAGGGGCTGGGGACAGGCGGCCGCTGGGGACCTGTGTCTGGCCACGTGCCCTTGCGGCCCGGCCTCCTTGGCACCAGGGAATCTGTGCAGCGTCCAGGAGGCCCCCCGGGTTGTGGGTCCACGCTGGTCCCATGAAGCTGTCTGATCACAGGGTGGAGGCATGGCAGTTCTGATGGGCTCCCTGAGGGGTGACACCACGCCCCTGTCTTGCAGCACCACCCACTGGAAGCAGGTGCTGTTCATGATGGACGAGCCCGTGTCTGTCCTCGCTGGAGACGTGGTCACAGGCTCAGTGGTGTTGCAGAGAAACCCCGTGTGGAGACGGCACATGTCTGTCACTCTGAGCTGGTTCGTCACTTCTAGACAAGACCCCGGGTCGCAGAAAGTAAGATATTTAGCTGTGAAGTCACGGGCTGTGGTGCCAGTCCGGGCAGCTGGTGGGTCTGTGGTGGTCACGGTGGCAGATGCCCACTCCCACCCAGCGGACCCCGTAGCCAGAGCTGGGGCCGAGGGCCGGGCCAGGGTGCAGCCTTGCTCACCCCGCGTGCCTTGCCGTGGGCAATGTGGACGTGCGGTGGGGTCGTGTTCTGGCCGTGGCAGCAGTTTGAGGGCTGAAGTGAGCATGTACCCAGGGGGGGCCTTAGGGCTCACGGCTCACAGAGCCCACGGAAAATCCTCCTCTTCAGACTCAGGGTTAATGCAGAAGAGGGAAGAAAATAATCAAATGGTTTCCCTTTATTTTGTAGTACCTGTTTTGCGCTTTGCTTTATGCTGATTTTACGTTGAAAAAGTTTAACTGTTTGTTGTTGAAAGTCTGCACCTGAATACCAGACTCTTGTCCAGTATTAAATTATTATTAGGAAATACTGTGTGTTAATCAAACTGAAATGATTTATCATCTGATTGGTTTGTTTTCTTTGTCTTTCTCAGGTTGGAGAGAAAGTCTTTCCCATCTGGAGATGACAGGTGCAGCTCTGTGCGGGGTGCAGCGTCTTGGAGGGACAGACGCGACTCAGTGGAGTCGGCCCTGGACAGGAACGCGTGTCCTGTGGAAGCCGCGGACTTGCACCAGGATGGGGTGGTGACACCCTCACCCGAGGGCGCGGGGCCGCGGGCCCTCCCCAGACGCGCCCGTGCTCCTCGGGGTCCACGCTCGCCATTGTCACTGCCCTGCCTGTCCTTAGAACTGGGCTGTGTTTCCAGGTGTCCACCTGTGGGGTAGTTGATGGCCCAGTGTCCCTCAGCCAGGTCTACTTCTAAGCTCGTAGGACACTCTCGTCAACCCTGTGCTCCTGTGAAGGTGGCTGTTCGTGCGTCGTGTGTGCGTGTCCTTCCCGCCCTCGGCTCACCCACTCAGCTCGCAGGATGTGGGGTCACACAGAGCCTCGTGGGAGCCTGAGGTGCGATGCATGCAATGGGTCTCTGCATGGGGTAGTCCACTTGTAGAGATGTCTTCCAGATGAATTATGTGTCGGCACATAGTACATGCTCAATAAATATTTTTTAATAAATGAATGTTGGTGTATATCCTGTTTCTGTGCACATAACATTATTTTGCAAAAGCATGGATCATACTGTGTGCGTTGCTCTGTAAACTTTCTCATCTAATACTATGAAGAAACTTTCGTGCCAGTAGGTACATGTCTGCATTTTTTGGTGTGTGTGGTTTTGATTTTTAGTTAACTTTTTATTGAAATATAAATTATATACACCAAACCGCATAAGTCGTGAGTATACAGATGGATGAAGTTTCACAAAGTGGGCACACGTGTAACCAGTGCTCAGGCCCAGACCCTTCAACACGCTGGAGGCCCCAAGTGTCCCTCCCACTCAGAACCACCCCCAAGGCTGATACCTGGCTTCTATGACCAGAGGAGACTTTAGCCTGGTTTCAAACATTGTGTGAATGGGCTTGTACACTGCGAATTTGCTGTAGACTGAATGTTTGTGACCTCTCAAAATTCATGTGTTGAAAACTAATCCCTAATATGGTGGTGTTAGGAGACGGGGCCTTTGGGAGGTGATGAGGTCATGAGGGTGGAGCCCCAAGGATGGGATTAGTGTCCTTATAAAAGAGGCCCCAGAGAGCTCCCTGGTCCCCTTCCTCCATGTGAGGACGCAGCAGGAAGACTGAACCAGGAAGGGGGCCTCACCAGACACTGAATCTACTGGTGTTTGACCTTGGACTTCTCAGCCTCTGGAACTCTGAGATAGATGTTTCTGTTGTTTATAAGACACCCAGCCTATGATACTCCGTTACAGCAGCTCAAACAGGCCTCAGCATATGAATTTTGGAGGGACACAGACTATAGCATTCTGTCCCCGGGTCCCCCAAATTCATGTCCTCACCTGCAAATACATTCATTTCCATGCCAACAGCCCTAAAGTCTTGACTCAATCCAGCACCAGCTCCGAAGTCCAAAGTCTCATCTAAATCTCATCGAAACCAGATATACGTGAGAGACTCGAGGTAGGATTCATCCAGAGGTGACCCATGGAACCACATGAGTTTGTGCTTCTAAAACATAGTGACATAGTGACAGGACAGGCACAGGACAGACACTCCCACTCTGAAAGGGGAACTTGGAAGGAATAAAAGGGTGGTGGGTCCCAGGCACGTCCAAAACCTAGCAAGGCAAGTTCCATCCGTATTTAGGTCTGAACAGTAATCCTCTTTGGTTTGATGCTCTTCCCTCCAAGCCCACTGGGCGGCAGTGACCCTTCTGCTTGGGCCACCCAAACAGCTCTCTGTGAGGGCCCCAGCCCTGAGGTCCTGGGCTGGGTCATCCTGGTGCCCTGAAACCGAAGAGGCACCCCCCTGCCCCTGCCCTGTGAGGAGGAAGCAGCCTCACCTCCTGGGCCTGTGGGGGCAGTGGCAGCCGCTGGGGGTCAGTCTTCCCTTTCCTTTTATTTATTTTTTTTTTGCAGTACACGGGCCTCTCACTATTGCGGCCTCTCTCGTTGCAGAGCACAGGCTCCGGACGCGCAGGCTCAGCGGCCATGGCTCACGGGCCCAGCCACTCCGCAGCATGTGGGATCTTCCCGGACCGGGGCACGAACCCGTGTGCCCTGCATCGGGAGGCGGACTCTCAACCACTGCGCCACCGGGGAAGTCCCTGTCTTCCTTTTCCTTGAAGGATAATCGTGTTTGCAGTTGAACAGCTCTGTGCTGTCAAATCCAATGCTCGGTGCCTTTTTTTGCCCCTCCTGCTTTAATATTTGTTCTTTGTCTTTGATTTCAGCAGTTTTATTACATTGTCATGGAGCTTCTTGAATCTGTGGGTTGATATTGTCCGTCAGTCTTAGAAAATTCTGGGTCATTCTTGCTGTACATGTTGTTTCTGCCCTACTTTCTCTCTTCTGTGTATTAGGTTCCTTTACACATTTGTTGGAAACTACTCACCGTGCCCCACGTGACTCACAGTCGTCCTGACGACTTTCTACCGACCTGCTGTCCAGCTCGCTCACCCATCCTGTCTTTCACTGTGTTGGATCTTGAGCTCCTGGGCCCTTCCCTGGTGTCGGCCATGGGGGGAGTATGGGTCCTCCTCCAGCATCCGGGAGAGCCAAGCAGATGGTGTAGACGGGCTGTCACCCTAGGGGGACATCCAGACCTGAGCGAGCAGGGCAGGACTCCTCTTGGGGCCGTGAGTAGGAGGCACTCTTGGATATTCTCTCATATTTTATCAGAGAATGAGAAATGAGAGAACATTCTCCACTTGTTTTATTGAACCAGTGTAAATGTACCAAAAGTATACAACGACATTGTGGAAAAAATGATTATAGGTGAATACCAGCGAGTTAAAATCAGTGATATGTAGAAATAAAATATCATCAACGGGTATATTTGAATTCCAGGACTAAAAGACTGAATAAACATTTAACTGTAAACTACTCAAATGCAGTGGGGAAATAAATTGCCCACATGAGTAGGAAAGGGGTAAAAATCATGTAATTTAAAAAAATGTAAAAATGATAAAATTCAAAACACGTTCATAATAAAAAATTATTAGCAAAGTAGTAATAGAAGAGAGCTTTCTTAATCTGATAAAATTCAGGGGAACCTGCAGCAGGCGTAGTTTTCACAGGGTTAATTAAATGTTAACTATATTTCTCTATTACCTTTTGAATAGAGCCCAGAGGCAGAATAAAAAAAAAACGCTTTTCAATACTGTGTCTTTTCTTTCAAAACACTTTTATGGCAATGTACCCTTCTACTGAGAGGAAGGCTGGGTGGTGACCATGCCATCACTATTAATTCCCTTTTATTAGAGAGCATTCTCATCTTGGCAAGGGAGGAGTTGAGGCAGGAAATTCTACTGACATTTTTCAGCATCACCAAAGGGCACATGGCTGGGTAGCAAGAGGACAGAAATCCAATGATGCTCTCTAGCAACATGTTACTTTCAGATTTTAAGGACAAGTAAGTGGTAAGGCAGCCGTTGGTCCAACAAAAGAAGACAAAGCAGCTTACGAGCAGAATGGTGTTGGTGGCTTTGCTTTCAGGAGATGGCCTGGGAGAAAGGTTGTTGCCATGAAGATTCTGAATTGTCTTGTGGTGATTGTAGAGGGGCATCACCATGCAGCCACTGGTCCAGACCATGAGGTTGATGTAGAGGAAAACCCGGATGAGCATGGCGCTCTGAGATACTGCTGACTTCCTGTAATGCCCTTGCTTTGTTTTACAGTAAGCCAGAGAATAGCCAGGTTGAGCAGCTGAGGCATTGGTGATGGCCTCATTGTTTGTGATGATCCAGATGTAGATGAGCATGTTGATGACCCAGAAAAAGAGAAATGAAGGCAAAACGCATGTGGAGGTTTGGGGTTTGAGCCATGCCCACTTAGAGTTTCCGGGGCTAATTTTGATGGCCTGAAAAGTGTTCAAGATAGAAATTGTGCAGAGAGAAATGCCTTGAGTCACCCTAGGAATGTACAACAATGATTTACAGCCAATATCACCCATTATAGGCCAAATTCCAAAAGATGACATTGCATCTTGAATGCCCCTGAACATAATGGTCCTAATATTAGCTAGGATTAGGTGCATGAGAATCATATCAGTGGGCTTCTTCTGGTGTGGATGAATTTTTAAAGTGCACACGTATAATACTAATATGAACAGGTTTCCCAGATTCCCAATGCCAACTTGAGAGATGAAGAAAATTTCCAAACTGGTATCAGTTGAATATCTAATTCTTAGAAATTTTGTACAACAGTCTAAAGAGGACCACACCTCTGTTATACAAATAAAAATTGGCAATTCTGTCTCATAGGAAGAGATTTCTCAGCTACTCAGAATTCCAACCATGAGTCGTGTTTCAGGAGTCTGAAAGCAAGGAATTGATATAAGGTCTCTACGGTAAAGAATCCAGGGCTCAGAGGAGGTGAGCTTCCTGTTTTATCCCGATTAATTTAGGCTTTCTCTTGGGAAATTCTAGGTCTTTCCCAAAGGTCAAATTTGCAATTGGCAATTGATGATTTTTCTCCTAAACATTAGAGTTAATTTCAACTATACTCTTGTATTTTTAAGTAGTCTGCTTAAAATATCCCTGAGAGCCATTACCTATTGATTTTTTAGGACAATTATTGTGTTTTTAAATTTACTTCAGTATCTGACTTCTTAGATTCATGGAATATTAAGGATAGAATTGTTGGTTGCTATTGTGATAAAGTTACTTGTTGAGCTTATTTATGTAGATTGTTTTGAATTTGTGTATCTAAAATCTTTCTCATCAACAATATTCTTCTCATTCAATAAAATAGTGAGTTCTCTCTTATCGGCACTTATCTTTCATTTGGCTGTGCAGCATCTCCCAAGTGTTTCTATTCCAATTGAATGTTTTTTCAGAGCAAAGCTACTTAAAGAGCTTTCCGAACATACAAGGACCAAGTCTACTTCTTTAGCTATAATCCTTCCTTTAACACCCTTTCCCATTTTCTTCACTATAATTTTTACCATCTAGGAATATGATCTTATATTAATGCAGGGTCTAGTATGTAAGACATTCGATATCACAGGTGTCCCTTTCCTCACTTGGTTATTTAAACTTTGCATTGTTGTCATTATTTTGCAGGTAATGCAACTGAATTTCAGGAAACAAACACCTGTGTCTACATTAACTGTGCATGTGGTTGCTGGTATTATTACTCGAACCCAGATTCATCTAATTTCAAACCTTCGCTGATGAGCTGGGAGGTAAATACATTGTCCTAATCAATATTCAATATTCAATGTTCAATCAGTGTTCAATGCTTGTTTCACAATATCTTTGTGATGTTTGATTGCTGTTTTTAATGAAAAACTCTGTTATCACTGCTTCAACTGCATGACATTTTCCTAGCCATTTTTTAAAATTTCCAAAGACTTTTGCTAGCATTGTATGCATACAGTTCCTTTTCTGCCCTAACATTTAATTATGTAGGGCTCCAACCTCACTTTTACTTTACTGTGATGCATTCTTCCCTCCACCCTCCTATTAGTCTATGACCCAAACACTACTTGTAGTTGATCTGTAACCCAGACCACTCTCTTGAATTCCAGAATTACAGACAGTGGCCACAAAGGTCTTCCCAATCTCTCCTGCGTATGTTCTTCCTCTCCTAATATTGTTTTCTTGATCAGTAAAATTGATTGAGTGGCAGAAAATTCTATTATAGGACAGTAACCAGGTCAACACATGGACAGTAGAGGTATCATGTGCACCTAAAACTCTGAGGGATCCATTCCACTCAGATTAAAGGAGATGTGGTCCCAAGAGGATGAGTAACATATTATTGTTTTTTTTTTCTATATCTTCTTACCACTTGTCCCAGATGCACACGCAGTCACAGGAAAGGTGCAGAGGGCAGGGTAAAGCAAGTCCTAGCGTTCTGGCTGGAGTGCCAAAAGGAGAGCTCTAGGGACCCAGAAAGTACTGAGGACATCCAGAAAGGGAGGATCTCAGAAAAGGAACGTTATAAGCTTGTTGCTGAACTCCTGGCTTGCCCTCAAGCTGTGCACACATGAATGTGACCTTAGGAATGTACCACAGACTCTGAGAATAACTACTGGATAGACCTCTACCTAGGTGTCAGAGTGGCCACTGGGTGACGCACACTTGTGACAAATCCAAAGAGTCAAGCCTTTGAAAACATAACTGGCATTGAAAACAGAACCCACTGAAGTCTGGCCAGAACTGTGGCCTGGACATAACTTGGTCAGTTGCTGGCGAAAACAAGCATTTTCTCATATTCCATTGTACTTCAGCAAGATCCAGAGGTCATAACGTAATACTGAAAATGTCCTGGTTACGTTACATATTCACTTAGCATGTAATTACTCAGAAGAATCAGGAAAACTTCAATTCACACGGGAAAAAAATACGTAAGTCAACATTTAGTTAGCCCAGATTTTGGAATTATCTAATAAAAAACTTGAAAGAAACCACCGTAAATATTCTATAACGCAAAATGACAAAGACTCTAGAAATGGCTAGAACAACAGACAGTCTCAGCAAAAGAAGTAGAAGATATAAAGAAGAACCAAACTGAAAATTTGGAACTGAAACAACACAATGGCCAAATTTTAGAAATAACTTCACAATATAAGCTCAATAATAGGAAGGAGAGGAAAATTTACAGAGTCCACTGTGAATGAAAAAGGGTCTCAAACATTTAATCTAAACTTCCTCCATAAGAAACCAGAAAAAGAAAAGAAAAATAAATCTAAAGCAAGCAGAAGGAAAGAAATAATAACTGTAAGAGCAGAAATAAATGAAAGTAGGAAAACAATAGAGAAAATCAATGAAACTAAAATCTGATTCCTTGAATAAATCAATAAGCTTGATAAACCTCCAGCAAGGATGACAAAAATAAAGAACATGCAAATCACCTATATCAGGACAAGATGGGGGATGTCGAGAAAGAAACTCCAGCTGTGAAAAAGATAATAAGGAAATACTATAAACATTTTTACACTCATAAATTTAAAACTTAGAAGAAACAGTCATGCTGAGTTCCTCAAAAGACACAAATACCAAAACTCAACAAATGAGCTAGGTGATCTGAATAGTCCATTAAAGACATTGAATTTATAATTAAGTAGCTCCCAACAAAGAAATCTCTGCGCTCAGCTGGTTTCACAGGAAAAGTCTTGCAAACATATAAAAAGAATGAACATGAATTTTACAACCTCTTCCATTACGGAGAAGAAGGAATGCTTAAAACCATATTTTATGAGGCTAATATAACTCTTTACCCAAACCAAACGAAGATGTTGCAAGAAAAGAAAACTCAGACCAATATCTTTTACCAATTTAGTTACAAAACTCCTGAACTAAATATTAGCAAACTAAGTCCAACAATATAAAAACGAATTATATACAGATTAAGTGGAATTTATGCAATGTAGCAAGGCTAGTAAGCATTTGAAAATAAATTGGTGTAATTTATCTTCACTGTAAACCATCAGTTCAAAGAGACAAAGAATAAAAGTCATAACAAACAAGTGAGGCAGAAAAACAATTTTATAAAATGTAATGCCCGCTCATGGTCAAACCTCTCAGGAAGTTAGGAAAAGAGAGTTGCTTCAGTTTAACAGCATCTACAAAAGACCTACAGGTAACCTCATACTCAATGGCAAAAGAGGAGTACTTTCTCCCTAAGGTCAGTAACAAGGACAAACAATAGAGGAAGTTAATGCAGCAAAAATTTTGTTCAATGAAAAGATTAACAAGGATCTTCGTTTCCAGTACTCTATTCAACATTATATTAGATGAATTAAACCAGTCACAAAAAGACAAATTCTGTATGTTTCCATTTATACGAGCTACTTGAAGTATTCAAAATCATGGAGGCAGAAAGGAGAATGGTTGTTTCCAGGGGCTGAGAGGAAGGGAGAGTGGGGTGCTCTGGTTTACAGATAGACCTGGCTTTATTGTGCTTTGCTTGATTGCGCTTCACACAGATATTGTGCTTTTTGTTTTGTTTTACGAATGTGCTTTTTGTTTTGTTTTACAACTCTGTCAAGCAAGTCTATCAGTGCCATTTTCCCAACAGCATTCACTCATCTTGTGTCACATTTTGTAATGCTCACAACACTTCAAACTTTTTTTTACTGTTATGATATTTGTTATGGTAATCTGCGGTCAGTGGTCTTTGACATTACTACTATGACTCACTGAAGGTTCAGATGGTGGTTAGCATTTTGTTAGCAATAAAGCATTTTGTAATTAAGGTATGCACTTTTTTTTTTTTTTTTTTTTTTGCGGCACGCGGGCCTCTCACTGTTGTGGCCTCTCCCGTTGCGGAGCACAGGCTACGGATGTGCAGGCTCAGCGGCCCTGGCTCGCGGGCCCAGCCGCTCCGCGGCATGTGGGATCTTCCCGGACCTGGGCACGAACCCGCGTCCCCTGCATCGGCAGGCGGACTCTCAACCACTGCGCCACCAGGGAAGCCCCATGTACTTTTTTAAAGACATATTTCTACAATACACTAGACTACAGTCTAAACATTACTTTTATATGCTCTAGAAAACCAAACGTTTTGTGTGACTATTTACTGAGGTGGTCTGGAGTCAGTCTCCAAGGTATGCCTGTAATGGGTATAGAGTTTGTGTCACAAGCTAGAAGAGTTCCATCCATCAGGAGATGGATGGTAGTGATAGTAGCACAGCATGATGAACGTATTCAGTGCCACTGAACTGTACACTAAAAGTGAGTAAGGTGGCAAATTTTGTATTATGTCTATTTTAGCGATGTAGAAAAATAAAAAATACTTCGAGAAGAGTGAAAATGAGAACAATACACCAAAACTTGTGCAAAACAGTGAAGCAGTGCTCAGAGCGAAATGTATAAGGGTAAATGTGAATATTAAAAAAAAAGAAAGCTCTCAGTCCAGTGAATAACTTTACACCCTAAGGGTCTAGAAAAAGAAGAGCCCACTTAACCCTATAGGAAGCAGAAGGATTGAGCTCTTGAGACATGCAACAACTTGAGTGGATCCAGAGAATAATGTTACGTGATAAGAGCAAATCCCAAAAGCTTGTATGCTGTAAAATTATATGATCATATTTAGATAATGTTCCTGAAAAAACAAAATTATGGTGAATAAAGAGGTAGCATGAGGGAAATCTTTGTGTCGATGGAACAGTTTCGTATCTTCTTTTTCTTCTTCTTTTTTTTCTGGCCACACCACGACTTGTGGGATCTTAATTTCCCAACCAGGGGTCAAACCCCGGTCCACGTCAATGAAAGCCCAAGTCTTAACCACTGGACCTCCAGGGAATCCCCAACAGTTTTGCATCTTGACGGAGATGATGGTTACATGAATCTACACGTGATAAAATGACGTGACTATACATAAACATTACATCGATGTCAAAAATTTTTATATTGTACTATAATTATGAAAGATGCAGCCATTGGGGAAACTGGGTGAAGGGTTAATGGGACTTCTCTGTACTACTTTTATAACTTCCTGTGAATCTACAATTATTTCAAAATAAAAGGTTTAAATTTTAAGATGTAAATTTTTCATGCATTTAAAGCTGCATAAGTTATATCACTGAGTATGTACTGGGAATTCAAATAAAAATTAGGATTTGGTCATTGAGCAAGAAAGAGCAATACGCTTGTTTTGTATGGAGATGATAGAAACTTGAAATTCAGCTCTGAATAGTCACCACCTCAGCCTCAGGAATGCTACATGGTGGCCAGTGTAACACTGAATATTGGCATACTGTTTGTCAGCTGAGAGAATTAAACTTATGATTACCTTCCAGGCATTGTCCTGGAACGCTGAGAAGTAATTACCAAGCTTAGTTCAACTCAGGAACAATCTATCACTTCAGAAGGTAATTGCACACTTGAAACTGTTGAGCCTAGGGAGGGCAGTTTAGGCTTCCCTGGGCGTGCCAGATTGAGTCCCTGTACACAAGGCCGTTTCCATTTTGGATAACAAACTAGTTAGTGCCCAGTGGGAGATGAAGTCGCACGGCCCCTTCCCCATAACTCTGGCATTCAGCCATTGCTTTTCAGCTCAGCGCATGAGATTACCCTCCTGCACCAGGGCAGCGGAGACTGGCTTTGGTCAGGATGCTGGTGTGACTGGGGTCTCAGGGCTGCGAAGGAGATGCTAAGCCTTTTCTAGAATCTCTCCTACTCACTCTCTTCTCTTCTTTCTAAATCTGAACTCATGCTCATATCTCTTGCATTCCCCCCTCTATTTCAATTTCTTCTTTGTATTAATTTTTTATGGTACAATTGCATTGTGGTTTTACTATAGCAACTTAAAAAATTTCTTCTGTTTATCTTTTTTTCTATTCTACTAGTAATTCCCCTTTAACTAAATTCTTCTTTCCTCTTTAAATTTCTTCCTTGGTTTCCCTGGTCATTTCCATTTCTCTTCTTTAATATTTGTTCATTTTCAAAAAAAACCAAAAATCTCTTCTATATAATTAAGATAATCAAATATACTTGATTATAGATCAAAATATATCATGTATTGATTGCATAAACTTTCTGTCCTTTTTCTTTTATTATTTCTTCTTGGCCCTTTACACCTTAGGAGTGTGTCTTAACCCCTGTTTTATTTCTATTCCTTGCTTCTTTTCTTGGTTGTGTTTTCTCTTCAACTTTCATGCATTCATTTTTTTAGAGTCTTTTGTTTCTTTTAAGTATATATCCAATCATTTTTTCCTATGAATTAATATTTCAAGTCATTTTCTCCATTCTTCCGTTTATCTGCTTCTGCAACGTACATCACCCTTTTCTCTTTCTGCTACTAATTACAGTATTTCTGCTGTTTCCACGATTTCCCACCATCCTCTGTTTTCAGAGGAGTATTTGTTGTCCTTTTGTTTTTCTTTCCCTTGTTTTCCTTTGGTTTATACTTAACTCTACTATCTTTTAGCCTAAACACATCTGCACACCCTAATGCATCTGCACACCCGAATTTGCCGTTATGTTTGTGACAAATATCTTCCTCCTCCATAGGGCTGGTTATTACACTCGCTTTATAGTCTTTAATGTGGTCATATCTTTTAATATTTTTACCTTTACTTGTTTTTTTTAAACATTTGAGGAAAATGTATCTGGCCTAAACTCTTGAAGGTATTCTCTATATTAATTCCAAAGTATTTAATAGATTTGTTTTTATAATTAGATGTTCAATGCATACGAAAATGATGGCATTATATCAGAAATATCTGAGATCATTTTTAGAAAAGAACATCATGTTTGTGAAAGACTCTTCCCACTTCTTTACTTCCTCCATCATATATCAGGACTAGAAAAATGTGTAGGGTGATTTCCAGGAATTCTAGTGTGTTTTGTAGGGGCCTCCTGGACCAAAACGATTGTATTTAATGATTTAGCTTTATAATGATTTCTCTTGATACACATTTTTCTTCTGTTAAAAATTGCTTTGACTATTCTTGACATTATGCATATCATAGACATTCTACAGTTGGGAAAATCATTTTTCAGAATTAGATTTGGATTCTGTAGTATCCATATTATCATTTCTGAAAAACTGTCATCATTAACATATTACAGCTTTGAGTCTTTGAATGTAGTGTACCTTTACATTTATTTAGGGTTTTAATATTTCTTAAGAAATTGATATACTTTTACTACACTCATGTCTTTTGTATTTAAAGTTATTTGATACCTTTTTGCTATTTAGAGAGTATCTCAACCTTAAAATTTTTTTTTTTTACATCTTTATTGGAGTATAATTGCTTTACAATGGTGTTAGTTTCTGCTTTATAACAGAGTGAATCAATTATACATATACATATGTTCCCATATCTCCTCCCTCTTGCGTCTCCCTCCTTCCCACCCTCCCCATCCCACCCATCCAGGTGATCACAAAGCACTGAGCTGATCTCCCTGTGCTATGCAGCTGCTTCCCAGTAGCTATCTATTTTACGTTTGGTAGTGTACATATGTCCATGCCACTCTCTCGCTTTATCACAGCTTACCCTTCCCCCTCCCCATATCCTCAAGTCCATTCTCTAGTAGGTCTGTGTCTTTATTCCTGTCCTGCCCCCAGGCCCTTCACGACACTTCTTTTTTTCTTAGATTCCATATATATGTGTTAGCATACGGTATTTGTCTTTCTCTTTCTG
>RJWK010013192.1:0-39335 GCA_004363435.1 Platanista minor
TTTTTTTTTTTTTTTTTTTGCGGTACGCGGGCCTCTCACTGTTGTGGCCTCTCTCATTGTGGAGCACAGGCTCCGGACGTGCAGGCTCAGCGGCCATGGCTCATGGGCGCAGCCGCTCCGCGGCATGTGGGATCCTCCCGGACCGGGGCACGAACCCGTGTCCCCTGCATCGGCAGGCGGACTCTCAACCACTGCTCCACCAAGGAAGCCCCTCTCAGAGGTGTTTGACTTGTAACCAGGAGCACACAGATTGTTTCTTTGAAAGGAAAATCCCAAAACATACTTAAAAAAATGTTAAACTGGGAGGCATGAGCCATTATGGCATAAACCGAATGATCTCATGTTATTAGCTAGAGCTGGGAGGGGTCCTCAGGGTCAGATATCCAGGAAACGGTGCTGGCCTGGCCCCCTCCCCAGCAGGGCGATCTCGGGGACTCTGGGTCCTCCTGAGCTAAGTGTCATCATGTGAGGACCAAACACCCTAGGAGACCTGTCCACTGAATTCCCTCACCCCCTGTCCACAGCGTGTTGGCTTTGAGTCATCCTGAGACAGCTTCATCATTCAGCTGTCCTGTGGCCCGCGAGCCCCAGAGGGGAGGAATTTAGGAACACTGCCCTAAACCAAGGCCCTGGCCTTCTGTTACGGAGACCCAGGCTGCAAATGCTCGCAAGAAGACTGTCCTGGCGAGTGCCTTCCCTTCCCTCTGTCCTGCCCAGAGGCATCGGACACCAGCTCTGGTCCAGGGCCAGCAAGAGCCTGTTGATGCTCCCTGGGCATCTGCGTCCTGGGCACGGGGTGACAAAGACAGTGGGACGTGCCCTGTATCTCGGGCTCACAGTATTTTGAGAGCAGATACTTGAATATGTGACTAAAGGCAAAAGGGCCGCAGCAGGTGCAGGGCGGGGACACTGGTGAGAAGGGAAGCTGCTTCCAGGGGACACTGAGGGAGGAGGTAGAATCCCAGCTGAGGGCCCAGTAGGCAGATGACCAGGTCGGGTGGGGCTCCTCTGCCTCCTGCTGTGCTCCCAGCACAGGCCCTCCACCCCACCCCTGCTTCCCACACCCGCTGCTGGATCTTTGCAACAGGGTCCTAGTAGAAAGCACTCACGTGGCCTTGGCCACCCCAGCGCCCCTTGAGGACTTGCACCTCCTTTCCTCAGAGTCACGGTCTCTGCCCTGAAGCTCAAGGAGCAGGGCAGGGGCCCTGTGTGGAACAGTGCATCCACGCCTGCACTAGTCACTCAAGTGCATTGATCAGCACCCACTGTGACATGCTCGGGACCCAGTGATGAACAAACTGGGCCCCTACCCGCCTTGGGCTCACCTTCTAGTAGGGCAGCCAACACACAACTAGATATGGGTGTGAGGTCAGGTAGGCAAACATTATGAATGAAAATGCAAAAAGGCAGAGGGCTCCAGGGGGTCGGGTGCTGACGTTTAAGGCAGGGCGGTCAGGGAAGGCCTGAGGAGATGGCATTTGAGCTCTGGGTGTCCAGAGGCAATAGAACGGGTTTGACAGGCTGGCCCCTGATGTGACTTCCTAGAGTAAGGAGCCAAACTTGCCGAAAGAACGAAGTTCCAGCTTCTTCAAATCAAGTCTTGCGAAATATCTAGCTTCCTAAGCAGGAGGTGGTCACAGAGAGTGGGACAGGCATGGCGAGACCCTTGGGGATTGGTCTTAGGTCAGCAGATGCCAGTCCAGGGAACATGCCAGAGCAGTGCTACTGGCCAAGCTCCAGACCAACAGGGGCAGTGTCTCGCCCAGCCAGGGCAGCCCGCCAGCCCAGGCCAGAGGAAGGTCAGCAGAAGGCCTTCGCAGGAACGTGGCAATGAGACTCCCGCAGTCACCCTGACCCCAAGTAGACAGGCCCATAAATATTTACTGGACAAGTAGATGAGACATTTCTCTCTTTTCTTCTAAAACATTTATTTCCTACATTGTGGCTCATATACCAGTAAGAGGCAAAGTCCACATCAGCTGAACACTGCGTGTGGTGGTGAATTTTGCTGGTTTCTGGTAGCAGATTGAGCCAATAAAAGGTAGTGACCCCTCTGAAGGCAAGAGGGGTCTCTTGTGTCTCCATAACAAGGATTACAAGGCCCGAGTTTCTGTCTCCTGTTAAATGGTGATGCACTTCTGGATGGTGAGATGTCTAATATCTCACTCTTGTGTGTACTTGTCCACTTTGTATTTTTTATTTCAGCGTGTCTTTATCATTTAAAAAGGAAGCTCTTTCCCTAAAGGTAACATTTCTGATTTTCATAATGCAAAAGGGAAAAGTCATCATCTCTGCACTGAGTGATCAGGAAAACCTCAGAAGACTCGGCTCCACTGAAAGCGGGTCCCTCCAGCGTGTGGGGACACCGGCTGTCAGCCAGAGTTGGGGATCACGTGGCTGCCTCTTTCCTAGGAAGGAAGGACACAGGAGTCCACGCAAAAGGGATCTTTATCGGGAGGGAACACCAGAAACTCATGGCATTGTGTGCGTGGGGAGCTGGACCAGCCCAGGTGGCACCAGCCTCCTGCAGGAACTCGAGATGCACCTGGAACAAAGCAACTTGTCCACCACATCGTTTCTCTTCCTCAGTACAGGGTTGGCCAGAGTTTACTCCACAGACCAAAATCCCTTGTGATGCTCTGAGGGATACAAAAATTTCCTTGGCCTGAGAAGTTTGGGAAATGCACATTCTCCGGGCTAGAGACCCAACCTCCACCGAAGCCTCGCTCAGGCTCCGAGGAGACCCCCGAGAGCTGAAATCACATCACCTCACAACCCTGTCTCTGACACCCCGACCTAGATGCTGGTGTGACAGGGGCCCCAAACGCTCACTCAGCAGGGCCAGGAAGCAGACCAGCACCTGGCAGGGGGGCCTGAACTGATGGCAAGTGTGGGTCGGCTTTCCTGGGGCTGCCCTGCTTGCTGGTCAGAAAGAGTTAAGGTTTAGGACAGAAAAATGTAGCACAGACAGCCCACATCGCTCCTAACATCCAGGGCCGCTCCCCGTTCATGGGAGGATGTGGGGGCCAGGAGCGCCTTAGGAGTCTCCTGCAGTAGGTTAAGCGGGAGATGACAGTGACAGGGTTGAGGATGTAGCAGGTGGGAGGAAGAGAGCTGACATGGAGAGCAAGTGCGCTTCCCGTGTGCCCAGGGGGCTTGGGACCAACGACGGATGGGCAGAGAAAGTGCCAGATCCTGGCCTGACAGGGTCACCGGGGGTGCAGGGAGGAGCTCTACGGTTCACTTGACCTGACACAGCGCAACATAAAGCAAGTCAAATTAAATTAAAATCCCCGCAAGAACACCTTGTTTAAGAAAGCAGCAATGCGCCATTTGTTCGTGAAAGAAAGTCGTCCATGAAAAAATGCTTCTATAGAGATGGGAAAGTTTGATTTAAATAAGAAAATGGACTTATGCAAACCAGATTTTTAGTGAGTAATGAATAACTATTGTTTTATCTAGTCATTTACGTATTAATGGCAGATTATAAATTGGTTGCTTTTCATTTGAACAATTTTGAGTCATGTCTTTAATTCCCTGAAGAATGATAAAGGACGCCTGCGATGAGTCAACATTCACTCTCTCCAATCCGTGACCACCTACTGCCGTGACTGTAACCACCCAGGGTTTCACAGATGTTTAATAGATAAACGTCATTGGACAAATAAAAGCACTATTCCAAGATCTCAAGGAAATAATAGATCCATCTAAGATTGGCCCTTTATCTTGGAAGATCGGGTTGACTTCCCAATGATTCCTCCACTTCTCAGAAACCAGAAGGCTCAGCTAGAGGTCGGCTTTTCAGAGCCAAGTCGCCTCCGGCCAGAGCCAAGGTCAGCCCGAAGTCATCGGCATGAACTTGGCCACTCAGACCACACAGATTCACAGAATCTTCCTCCCAGGACACGGTGCTCATCCACTCCAATTAGTTAATCAAGCCATCGGTTTAAGGACCTCCCCCCACCCCCAATTATCACCATTTTTCCTGTCTTTTCTCCACGGGTTCTGTCCTGGCCTGGGGACATGGCAGGTCTCAGGGGACAGACAGCTGCTGAGGGTCAGGGCCTGGGCCTGGTCCAGGCCAGAGGCAGGACCAAAGAGAAACAGAAAAAGAATTGTGTGTGGAACTCGGGGAGAAAAGCATCCCTTCTCGTCAATTTTCTCCTCCCTCCTGCTCGCCCCCTCACCCGGGGCCAGCCATCCAGAGAGAGATCAATGGTCAAAGGCGCCTCCCTGTGTAGAGCCATTCCCGGCAGAAGCAGCAGTGCAGGAGTGGAGCCCTGAGAGGAGCTGCCTTTCGCTCCCTCCGGCGAGCAGTGGGGTGCTGGTTTACCGGCAAGTTAAAGAGGCTCACCCTCAACTCGTTCCGTGCAGAGGAGCTGTGTCAGCCCCAGGAGTCTTCATCCTGAGGGGCACCCCAAGGGACGTGGATGCAAGCAGCTCTGTGACAGGTGCAATCCTGAGGCTTTCATCTCCTGTTCTGTTGATTCTCTCTTCTCCAAAGGATAATCGCTGGGGGCGGCCAGTCCTGCAGAGAAGTTTAAGTGACCTCGTAGCAAAGGACCTGGGGTCACCCTGCCTGAGATAAACCCAAAGGCGCTGTATGTAACCAGGTGGGACCGGTCCCTGGGGCCCATTCAATGATGGGGAATGGAGATCCCTTTCATGACCCATTCTTGCTTTGGACAGAATCCTTCCCAGCTCCAAGATGAGGACTGGCCAGGACTGAGATGGTGAGGAAAGTCCCCGGCACTGGTTACGATGTGCTGCTCTCGCCTGGGGGGAGAGAAAAGGTCCTGAATGCAGCTGCAGGCGGTGTGGGGCAGGCAGCACTGAGCAGCCCGTGGGGAAGCCCCCCCGGGATAAAATCCAGAAATGTTCTCTAGAACACGCCCCAGGGCCATCTGATTCTTCACCTGGAGCTCTTTTCTCTTCCAAACCAGCTCCTTATTGAAATTACCTGTGGGGTTCATTGAACAACAGTGAACTCAGAGCCCCCGGAGTTCAGCTGGTGTCATGTTCCCGCCCTGATTAGGAAATTAGAAGGCAGACTCATTTTAGACAGATTTTTTTTAAAGTAGTTACAGTCTTAGAAAAATCTACACCTGTACTCATGGGACGCTGGGTAGCTTTAAAATTGATGAATTCAATGTATTAACATAGAAAGACACATACAAGGTATTGTATGTGGAAAAGCACATTATAGTCGAGTTTTACGGTGTGACTCTATTACTGCACCGACACACACGCTCACACACGCATGCACATCAATGCCCAGAAAAGCCCAAACTGTTTCCGGCTGGTGCAGTTGCTTATTTTGTCTGGCTTTTCCTCATCTGTACTGCTAATTTTCCTCTGACAAGTGTGTGTCAGTTATGGAATAATTCATTTTTTAAATAAATGGAAACAAATGTAGTTCTTGGTTAAAGAGGTAAGGTTCAGTCATCGAGAACATTCATTTGTTCGAGAGATTGCTCCCCCCACTCCCCAGGATAACCCCATGATGGAACGTTCAGGCCCAAGAAGCCCTTTGCTGGGTCCTGAGCCCAGTGACTGACGACTGTGACAAGGGTGACGGAGTGACTCACGAACAGGAAGTTGTCACTTCCCACCTGGGGTCTTGTGTGTGTCTGCACCATCGGGGCTCCTGGCCTCATCCTCCTCCTGCTGCAGAGACGTCAGGAAGCTGGAGCCAGGGTCTGATGCAATGATGGGTCGTAGTCACCCAGGACTCAGTGTTTGGTTGTCAAAACACAAGCAGTGATCAGAAGGGCAGCACGAAGGAAAGCCTGCAGGACTGACACTGCAGAGTCATAGGAGCGAGTGGCACTCCTATTGCTGGGGACAGGGCGCCCACACTGAGAGTCACTGTCACCTGTCTCCCTGACCACCACCTGGTCACACAAATCAACACAACACTGCTAAATGAGGGAGTGACCTCAGCTGAACCCCTACCTAATGTGGTCCTTCCCTTTACAACATACCTGACTTGTGGTTCTGCAGCCTCCTCTTGCATGCTTCTAGAGATGGGGTACTCACTACCATATGTGAAAGGCACAGCAACTTGACAGCTGTATCTCTTAGAAAGACTGCCCTTGTACAGTCATCCTCTGTAGGCGAGGGGGTTTGGTTCAGTGGTGCTGCCGCTGCCTGGCTCCCTCCCCCAGGGGCACTCAGGCCTTTGCCACAGTGACGCCTTTGCCACTTTTGCTGCCAGGCCTCCAGTGGCCCCACGTGGACATCCTGTGTCCTCCGAAGGCTCAGACCGGGTGAAGAGGGGGCTGAGGGGTGAGACTTTAGGGGGACCCAGGACCAGCCACTGGGACCTGGGACAAGGCTTCCTCCAGTGAAGCCTCCTGGCCACCCCCTGCTGCGGTCTGTGCCCCCACCTCCCCTTCCCAAGCACTGCCCTGCTCAGCCGGTCAGGCGCCTCCCTGAGGGGTATGCTGGGGGGTCTGTAACGCCCCAAGTCAGGAGACAGTGGATACACACATGTCCTGGGGAGGGGACCAGTCCCGGGAGACAGTCTGCAATGCTTCCCGAGGTCCCAGACCCCAGACTGCACACCCTTCGCCTCGTGCCCTGCCTGACCCCCGATGCTCGTCCAGCTCCTCGATCTCCCCCAGGCTAGGGTGTCCCCCCGAACCCCATCCTGCTTCAGCAACTGTCTGTTAAATGGATTAATGGCCCAACCCGGGACTCAACTGGAGCTCTCATCTGACCAGTACTGTCGCCCAGGAAACAGGGCCATCCCAGACAGGACCCCACTCACACGGGCTCTCACCAGTCCAGACCTGTGTGTCATGACCTCAGGGCAGAGAGGCCAGTGCAAGGGTTATTGTCCCAGCTGGAAGTTTGCTCACTACCCTGGCCCCCTTCTGACCTCCTGGTCACCCTCTGGGTACCACCTGGTCATCAGGACCCACGCCCTAAACATGTGGCTGGGACAGGCCTGGTTTTCACGTCAGATCTGCACCTGGGAGAGAAGAATCGGGCCAGAATTACACCACGTCTCTGTCCTCTAACTCCTCTTCCTATTTCCTGTGTCCCAGAGAGAGGAGCCGTGATGCTTCCTTCATCTGCAGCAGTGCTGCCTAAACACTAGAAGCCTGCAGAGAGCTGGGCTGGAGCAGGGACTTCCAGCGCCCGACCTGGTTCTCCTGGCCTCCCCCCACCCCCCCAGGCAGGGCCGACTCTGTTCCTTAGAATATACTGCTCAACACCTAGCTCCAAGCTTTTCCTCCTGTCTCTGGAGCTGACCCATGAGAGGAGCTGTGGGGCTTTCGCTGAACCTTCAAAAATGCAGCTGAGTCCGCTATGCCAGGGGCTGTGCCAGGGGCTGTGCCGGGTACACGGGGCTCTGCTCCCCCAACCCCAGCCCCGGGAACTCAGAAGATACACACCCACAGAGGAAGACGGAAAAGGTCTGAGGGATCTCCAGGGGCAGAGATGAGCCATCCACAGGGAAGGCCTCAGGCAAGAAGGGGCCCCTGATAGAGCTGGGATCTGGGCTGGCACGGGTGCGAGGGCAGCATGTGCCTAGGGATGTGGCGGCCCCCGGCTGACCACAGCGGCCAGAGGGCTGAGCCAGTGGGGTGGCTGGTCAGATTCACGGGTGCGGGGTGGGGTTCTGTTCATCCAGAGCCACACCTGTGATCCATGGGCAAGTGGGGACGCCTGCTGCTCCGTTAGCCGACTACGCAGAAGAGGCTCCATCTCTGAGGCCGGCCGTCTGTGTGCACAGAAGACTGGCAGCCACCACTGGCAGGGTCCATGGTGCCTCTGGGGCAGGCTTCAGAGCTGAGGGGGGCCTAGGGACACTGGCCAGCGCTCTCCTGCCGCTGGGATGTCACCTCCCAGAGCTGGGCGGTCTCTGCACGGGCTGCTCCAGGAGGAGGCAGGACAAGCAGCATGAAGCCAGCCCCTCTCTGTGTGCAAGGACATCCTCCGCAGTGCCCGGGGGCTGTGCCCCTTTCCTCCCCTTGTTCGGGGAGCGCAGAGGCAGCCCTGAAGCTCACCTTTGCTCCGTGGTTAAAGTCCTGCTCAGTTAGTGGGAAGGAACCTACTCCTGATTCCATCCTTAGAGCCCCAGGGCTGAGTCAGGATGGTGCTGCTCAAGAGAAGGATCCTCGCCCCACACACACATACAACCACACATATATACACACACCACACACAACCACACATACACATATACACACACATACACGTTAACACACACCACACACAACCACACATATACACACCACAGATACACACACACAACCATACACACCACAGATACACATACACACACACCACACACACATACAACCACACACACCCCACAGACATACACACACAACCACACACATACACACACAACACACGTACACATACACACCCACCACACACAACCACACATACACACCGTTCACACACATACACACACATAACCACACATACATACCACACATACACACACACAACCACACATACACACCACACATACACATACACACACACCACATACACACCACACACAACCACACACACACCACACATACATACACATACACACACAACCACACCCCACACATACACTCACAACCACACACTTACACACACACCACACATATGAACATTATACATACACATACATCACACACACATACACACCACACATATACATACACACACACCACACACACCACAAACACACATATATACACACATCACACATGCACACACACACACACACACACACACACACACATGCCCTCTGGACACCCCACACCTGGCTTGTGCTCTTCAGAGCCACTGAAAACACTTAGAGTGTCACCCCTCCCTTTTAAGTCCTGGGGGGGTGGTGGCCCCCCAGAACCCCAGGGTCCTCCCAGGAGGGAGACTTGGCGGGAAGGCTAGGCCCCAGAGAGCTGGACTGAAGGCCCAACCCCGGGAAAGCCGAGGCCTTGCTCTCTGCGCTGCTGGACTCCTGCTGACCGCCGGCAGCTGGGCCCAGGCTCCCCCACTGTGACGCTGACACCGGTCACAGCACTAGGGCTCCCACCCAGGCCCCTGATGGCCTGACCTCGCCCTCCAGAGAACCCGGTGATTCACACCCACCGAGCACGGACGGGGAGGAGACGGCATGTGGCCAAGACTCTCGGTCAGCTGTGGCCCCAGGCTTGTCTGCTTTATCCACGCCTGCCTGCCTCAGTACCTCTCGCTGCACAGTGAACCACCCCAAGCCCTAGTGGCTTAAATCAAGAGTAATTTATTATTTCTCACGAGTGTGGCTCTTTTGCTGAGCGTGATGCCGGCCTCGGCTGCACCATCAGGGCCTCACCCGGGGTGGGACACCCACCACAGCCCCATCCCAGGCCCTGTGCCATCAGGGATGGCCGGGCGTCTGGCTCAGCCAGGAAGAGTCTGGGTGCAGTCTCAGGACCATCAAAACACAAACTAAGGGCTGTGTAGGCCCAGGGGTGACCATCCCCTCACCCACATTCCATCAGCCGCAACGCCCAGCTTCATGTGGCAGGGACCACATGGGACCCCGATGCTGGGAAGCCACCTATGGGGAGTCCTCCTTCCAGGTAAAATCTCAGAGCAAACCCTAATTTCCATTGCAGGAGAGGCCGGCCACATAGGGACTGAGGTCAGTGACATTACCACGGGACTGCCTGTTCTGAGGGATGATAAGAGCGCCACGCAAAGGCAGTGCCTCCCCTCAGCACCTGACGATTCTTGTACAACTTTATTATATTCTTGAAGACACTGACCAGGGTCTGTATGTACCAGACGCCCCAAACCAGCCACTCCCTTTACGTGAAGCACTTGCTCAGGGCACATGCTGTTCTCTCCTACTGCAGTCACTGCGTGTCACCCTCTGACACAGTCCCCCATCCTGGTGCGGGGGGAGGGAGCCTGCACGGTCATCGGTGTGGCTGTTCCCGCCTGGGTAGGCTCTGAGGTCACTTAGCTAAGACTGGCTGAAAGCAGCAACTCTCAGTCAAAAGCACAGGTTCTTGTGTCACAGACGTCACCCTGACGTCCGTGCCTCCCCGAGGTCAGAGTCTTCCCGCGGAGGACATCCCCCTCTCCCAGCACAGTGCCATGTCAGGTGTGACTAAACGCTTCAGAATTTAGCTTTTGGAGACGTGTCCTGGTTAATAAGCATTAATCATGTCCCTCTTAAGTAAATCGGTTGAGCCAATTTGTGTTTTCAGCTAGGAATAAAATTCAAGCATTGGGACATATATAAACAGTATTCGGTGATGTTAGATTACTATTTGGAGAAAAGAAAGGAGCTTGTACTTGGGACTTAACTCAGGGCCTTGGGGCAGTGCCTGGGATTTCTCCATGGGGGCAGCATGGAAAGAGCGTTGGGAGGAGACCTCACCAGCCCAGCATTCTTACCAGAACCCTTCCAAAGATGGCATCCCAACCCCCAACCAACAGGAGATAAATTATTTGCCCATAGATAGAAAATGCCTTTTCGTGGTAAACTTAAAGGTTATATTAGAATTCAAATTATATTTAAATTTTCTTGGACGACCCAAAGAAACACAATGATAATCATAGCTACCTCCCAGAAATTGTCTTTTTTCTTTAAGAGGTGACAGATAAATAAATAGCATGGGTAGACATACTACCGAGTCCCAGCTCGCTCTGCTCGCCGCACGACAGGCCAATGAATCAGAGACGAGGCGCTGAGGCAAAGGAATACGACTTTATTCAGAAAGCCGGCACACAGAGAAGATGGCAGACTAAAGTCTCAAAATAACTATCTTATTGGGGTTTGGATGCCAGTTTCTTTTATAGCACAGAGAGGGGGAGGAGATGAGGAAGTAAAGTTAAAAGGCCGTAAGTTTTGCAAATATCACCGGAATGGCCAGCCTCGGGGAGGGGATGTGGTCGTTTCTTCTTTCTTGCAGCCATCCACAGGTGGAAGAGGGCCCGAATGTTTGCCTGAACAAAGGCACTTTGGTTCAACATTCAGGCAGAGGGGCAGGGTCCCCCGAGGCAGGCCATTATGTACAGCCGGTAACCTTTCAGCGGAAAAAAAAAGCAGTGAAAAGCAGAGGATAAAGTAAAAGAAACAGATCCAACATGCAGTCAGATGTGGCTCTTCCCTGGTACAGAATTTTACCTGTTGCTGCCCGGGCACCATCTGCCTCCAACACGAGCGGTCAAACCATTTTCCAGGTTGAGGGGGTTAATGGCCCTTTCTCTCAGGGAGCAGTTAGGATACAAGCAAGATGCCTCCCTTATTCGATCACAACGTTCAGAGAAGGAAACAGAGCCCCCCAGCCCCACAAGCCTGGGTTCCCTTGTGATGACTGGGCACAGGCTGACATCTGTGTTCAAGATAAGCCGTAGTAGGCTTCCCTGGTGGCGCAGTGGTTGAGAGTCCGCCTGCCGATGCAGGGGACGCGGGTTCGTGCCCCGGTCCGGGAGGATCCCACGTGCCGCGGAGCGGCTGGGCCCGTGAGCCCTGGCCGCCGAGCCTGCGCGTCCGGAGCCCGTGCTCCGCAACGGGAGAGGCCACGAGGCCACTATAGTGAGAGTCCCGCGTACCGCAAAAAAATAAATAAATAAATAAAAACGATTAGCCATAGTGAACACCAGGCCTCAACCTCCTTTCTCCCTCCTGGGGCCTGAGCAAAGCCTCTCCAGAGCCCCTGCTCCCAGGGCAGGGGAGGAGCTGCAGAAACAGCAGGCTGAGGCCCTTCCTCTTCCCAGGAACGAAGGCCTCTTTCCTGAGAAGCCACTTCCCATCCATAGGCAGCTGCAGCTCTGGGTCAGGATGTGCTAGGCAGAAGCTACCGCTGAAGGCAGCCCAACATAGGACCACTCTCCTAGTTAGAGGCGGTCCCATTCAGACAGCTGGGCGTAAGGAGGGGGCATCCCTACGCAGAGGCGGCTGCAGGTGTGGATGGGAGTCTGAAGCCAGTGCGGGCTCAGCACATCTTTGCTGAATTTAAAGGAAC
The DNA here is from genome assembly GCA_004363435.1 of Platanista minor. NCBI lineage: Eukaryota > Metazoa > Chordata > Mammalia > Artiodactyla > Platanistidae > Platanista > Platanista minor. The sequence continues at coordinate 11,976 of RJWK010013192.1, forward strand.
TCAGCACACTGTGTGTGGGGTACCTCCACGTCCCCTCGAGGAGAGGCTCTGACTGGGCCCTTCCAAACTCCCAGATGCTATGAGACAATTGAGTCTAAAAACTAGTCCTTTCGTGACCCGTGGGAAAGGTTTTGGGTCAGAGACTGGGTCCTCTGCTCTCCACCACCCAACAGAGAAAGGAGTGAGAAGACTTCTCTTTCCACTTTCACCTCCATTCAACTCCCTAACAGTGGGAGAGGATTTGTTTCCTCGTAAGGGGCTCTTAATACGTTGATCATTTCATCCCCATCACTGGAGTTTTCTGCTGGAGGGAGGCGGGGACAGAGGTAGGGGAGAGATCTTCCCACCACCAGCCAGGATGCGGCAGAGAAACAGCCCCAAGCAAGCAGCCCAGGGCAGGGCAGGCTCGCTGGGGCACCGCTGGTCTCTGAGGGCATGAAGCCCCATCTGCTCGCTCAGGGGTACCATGAAGATCTCATCAAACAGCATGAGGAGAGCTTACTGCAGGGAGGGCCTCCCTGGAGTACTTTGGGATCAAGTGCCCCGTCACCCCGACCCGAGCCTGTTGCCCGATTTCGTGTCACTGTGGCCAGGCTGAGTCTGGCAGGAGTCATACCAAGTGCATCTCAAGGCAACTAACAGTCTGTAGTGGCTGGGCACAGCTGGACAGAATCCTCCTGCCATCACCATTTCCAGATAAACGTTGGTGACTGTTTGATTAAAATATGAAAGCCCGGGCCCCATGCCTGGACCCTAACAAAGCCAGAGCAGGAGACTGGTCTAAATCAAGAAATTTCAGAGAAATAGTTCTATAGCATCAGCAGGAGGGAAGTGCAGGTCAAGGGAGCAGTAGGGAAAAGGCCACATCTGCCAGGGCCTCTGAGGACATCGGACGCAGCCGTTCAGGGATGCACCCCGCTTCCCCGCATCATGCCCAGGGAGGATCCACCTCGTACGTCTCCTCGATGGGGAAGACCAAACCCAGGGGCCAGACCCCCTGCACCATCCCCATCCCCAGCTATGTCTCTCTGGATTTGAAATCAGCTATTGTAATTCTCTACCAGCATGGAAGCAATTCTGGAAAACTTACTTTGTACTGGTGCCAACATCTGGGGACGGTACGTAGCAGTGGTGTCCAAAAACTGGGGACAAGCACAGTTGCATGAGTGTCCAAAATTTGCCTTTGGCAATATTTGTATTTTAAAGAAGAAATGGAATCTGAAAAATGGAAATTACGTTTTATTATTATTATTTTTTTGCAATGTTTCATTTTAATATCTGAGGCTGGAAGCTATTAAGCTGTCATTGCATTAAAAGTGACTAAAGCTTGTGTTTGGGGTGATCTATGACCCCTGACTTTGCCCTGGGGACTTTGCCTTTCCGAAGACAAGTGCTGGGATGAGTTATAGGTTCATCGCAACCCATTATTTAAACACCTGAAGCCATTCTTTTCCTTATGAATCAGTGGGCGCGAAGACAAAGAAAAGGGCTTCATGTAACATTTCCCTTCCTCCATTGGTGACCAGGAAAACAGGAAGGGGGCGAGGCCTGGCTGGAGAAGGGAAACGCAGAGGAAGTGTGGGCCGGGGAGAGGCAGGAGATCCAGGGGAAGCAGCGGCAGCTGAGAAGGAGGCCCCTCCAGGCCCAGGAAAGGGGCGGGGGTCTTGGTCTGGGGACAAAGGGGGAGCCACTCCCAGGGTTGTTTTCCAAGGACAACTTACAGTCCCCATTGTTGGCCTTTCCTCTGGGTAATTAAGCACTAAACAGGAGCCAGGGATGCCCATCCATCTTGTCACTGGGCTTCTCTTTCCCCGGCACGCCAGCTCTCTGCTGCCTGACAGCTGTGCCGTCCACAAATGCCGGGGAGTTTGTCGATGCTAGTCTGCATTCACCTTGCCCAGAACTCAGCTCTGATCTCACGGGGCTAGATACATTTTGGGGCTGTCTACAGCAGATGAGGGAAGGGTATCTCTTTTTATGATTTATTTCTGAAGCAGGCTTCACTGTGAAATTTAAACCAGAGAGGGGACTTCCTTCCTTGGCCTGGGCATCCTGCCTTCTGAAGGTGGCTAGAGCACAGACGTCTTTGCCTAAGAGAAGAGAATAAATGGGTCCGTAAAGGGAATAAAAATGGACCTTAATCCATCTGTTAGACAGAGATAGGTGTTTAATAGGAGAATGAACAGTCGATGAATGTACTCATGTTGTGATGGATAATCTCAGCTGTTTTCTTTTTTTTTTTTTTTTTTTTTTGTGGTACGTGGGCCTCTCACTGTTGTGGTCTGTCCCGTTACGGAGCACAGGCTCCAGACGCGCAGGCTCAGAGGCCACGGCTCACGGGCCCAGCCGCTCTGCGGCATGTGGGATCTTCCCGGACTGGGGCACGAACCCGTGTCCCCTGCATCGACAGGTGGACTCTCAACCACTGCGCCACCAGAGAAGCCCTCAGCTGTTTTCTTAAAAGTGAATTTCTGAGATGTGTTTCTGTATTGTGTGTGTGTGTGTGTCTGTGTCTGTGTCTGTGTGTGTGTGTGTGTGTGTGTGTGTGTGTCCCAAATATAAAGTGGAGCTCCATGTGGCCCAGTCCATACGTGGAGTCACGTTCATAGAAGCACAGCACCAAAACCCAAAGAATGAAAAGTTAGTTGCAGTTTTCGCTCAAGGATCTGGGGAAATACCAAAGGGCATCCAACTTATGGACCAGAGAAACACTTCTTAAAATTCTCTCTATTTGCTTCTCTTTTTCCTCAAGAATTCTGTAACCTCTCTTTTAATGGCAAAAACTCTACTTACTTCCAGCCTTTTCTATTTCTATCCCCTGGGTGCCTTCTGTCAGCATTTTACACTGGCTGAAAAGTTGTGCCTCCTCTTTGTCCACTACCTGAATTCTTCAAAACACAGGGAGGCTTGGAGGACGACCCCAGAAGCAAGACTCTCCTCCCTTCCTGTCCTCCCACCCCAGGCCCATCTTCCTCTCTCTCCTCTCATCAGTCTGAGGGACAGAAACTGGTCCCCCAAAGAGCTGAGGCTGAGATGTCATGCCCAGAATTCTCTTTCTTAGGCCTGTGTCAGGGGGAAAAGGGCATGGGTGTACAATTTGGAAACTTCATTCCTCATGTGAATTTCTACGCACTTCCCTGGCCAAGCTCTGCAGACTCCTGCACAGAAAAGTGCCAACTGGGGGCATCCTCTACTCACGGTCAAGCCCCTCACACGCAGAGACACTTTCCCCAGGGGTGGTGTCCCCTCTGGGGCCTCTCTGAGACCCTCTGAAGCTGTACCATCCTGAGGCTTCCTGCACTTTTTCACAGGCCTCAGGGCTGTGCGGTGGGACCCTCCAGGGTCTCTGCCTGTGAAAACTCACGCAAGAGGCTGTGCCACCGAGGAAGAACCGGCTGGTATGTCACCCCTGACTTACGCCATCTCCGCTGGAAGAGGAACCAGGCAATGCAGAGGCACAAGACTTCACGACACCCTGGGCTGAAGCAGCGGAGCCTCCAAAACCCCCCACCCACCCAGCTTTCACAATCAGGTACTTACTTTCTGTTCAGATGACAGGGATTCTGACAGAAGGTGAATACCCCATGACTGTGCGTTTGGATGTTCTTGAGCAATCCCAGCGCACAGGAAGTGTCTGTGCACCCGTGCACAGGAGGACAGATCCTCGACCCTGGAGGACAGGTCTCCCTCACCCCCAGGCTGAGAGGACTGTGCCCCAGGTGCCCAGCTCTCTCCCCATTTGCTCTCACACAGGAATTTCCTCTCATAAAATCAGGACACATTGAACCCCCTTGTGGCAACTATTTGGCTCAAAGTGGGCACACCACGGACTCCCGCTGGGCTGGCTAGAGTAAGAGGGTCCAATAAGCAGACCCCAAGAAATCCTTACACCCTCCATCGTGGAGCCCTTTCCTCGAGGGGCTCACAGCCAGTGCAGAAAGAGCAGAACAATGTAAGGGATGTAATGATAAAAACAGGGAAGGAGCCTTTCTGGAACCAGCACGGCCGTGAGGGGGCTGGGGGCAAGGCGGGCAGCTTCGCAGCAGAAAAGACTCAACTCAGGCCGTGAAGGCCAGGCCATCCCTGCTGAAGGGACAGTTGGCACCGAGGTATTACCCCGGGAGGAGTGGGGTCAGGCCCTGGCACCTAACCTTCTGGAGGAAGAGGGTCTCGTTGAGCAGCCCCCCAGCCCCTGGAGCTGGTAGGACCCCAACTTTCCTCTGTCTAGCACCCCTTCTTGTTTTCCGTGTACTTACACGTTTGTAACTTGGCCTAACTAATTCAGTTGTGTGTTGAATGTCCATCTCCCCGACCAGACAGCATAGCACGTGAGTGAGGCCTTAACATCTAGGCCTTAACATCTAGGTTCAGCCAGTGTCAGGCACTGTGGCCGGCAGGCATGTCAGAAGGTTCTCAGCAGCATCTGTCAACAGAGACATGAAATACCTTGGCTGCTGCCTCCCTGCCCCCCACCCCACCTCCGCAGACACGAAGAGGAGGTCGGGTCTCTCCTTGAACTGACCCAGCCGCCAGCCCCCCGAGAGACTGACTTCCAGATGGTCCTGGCCTGTTCCAGGAACACCAGGGCCTGGGCCAGGACCGATGGTGGAAGCAGCTGCAGAGAGGGCACCTGGGCACCCTCTGCTTCAGGGAGCTCTACTTGGGGGACCCCCTCGGGGAGGGATCCACTGCTGTGAATTCCCTCAGGAACCCCCGTGCTTCAGCCAGCTCCCACGAGCCACTCCTTTGCAGCTCTCGACAGCCCGAAAGGGTGAGCCTGGAGCAGCAAAGGCCCTGGGAGGCTGCTCTGGGCCTGACTCCCAGATGGGGGGGACCGTGCCCTCTGCTGGCCAGGCCCCGTGGAGCCTGGGAAATCAGCAGCAGGAATCTGGAGCATTCTGTAGGAGCATCTGTAAAGCCGGCTGGCCTAATGGCTTAGAATGATGGGGTTAGAACCCCCGGCTCTTGGGCAGGCATCCCCCTGCCCGGGGCCAGGGCGGGACAGCAGGACGGCCTGCCACGTGTGGATTCAAGGCATACACCCCTCATCTTTTCAGTCTGGAATCACCTCGTTCACAAGCCTCAAAGGAGAAGTGACATTGATCCTTTACGACCAAACTGCCGACCTTTACCCCAAACAACATTACCCAGCCAGTTTGACACTCCATTATATATGGTGGTTTCCAGCAATATATCCAGTCTTCAAGGATAAAGGCTGGACATTCAAAAGAAGCCACGAATCCGACACCTGGAGCCAAGGGGGCTCTAGAAGCACGGTGACCACCCCCGGCCCCAGGTCCCCACGGACCACATTACAAGGAAGGCAGTGATGCTGCCCATGGCCCCAGGTCCCCAGCCTGGGTGGCAGCTGAAAGCCACAGCTGTTAGACAGAGCCCCTCAACAGAGGAGGGGTCCGCCCCCAGAATGCCTGGGGGTGGGACAGACAGACCACAGGGCTGGTTTGGGGTGGGGAAGTGGCAGTGAGCCTCTTCTCACCAGACTGTGTACAAGAATCTACTCTTCAGTCAACAAAGATTTACTGAGCATCTCGTGTGAGCGGGCTTCCTGCCGTGCTGGGGGTCCAGCCGCAGGCCGGGTGCCAGAGCTCACTCAGAGGAGGGTGTGCTACACTGAGGTGGAAGGAGGGATGGTGGAGGGGGGGCATGGCATGGGGGGCGGGGATCAGCACTCACAAAGCCCTGAATGGGCAGGCGAGGCAACACAGCCGAGGAGCGGAGAGGAAGGCACTGTGGCTGAAGGGCTGAAACAGGGAATGAACAGAGGGAGGCTGCGGGCGACCAGAGCCCTGGAGGCTTAGTCCTGAAAGCCAGGGGAGGCCGTGGACGCCCATTAAGATTGAGTGGGGAATGGGGCAGGGGGACATCCATGGTGGTGAGGTTGCTTGGACGCAGAGGGCAGCAGGGCAGATTATAGGTGATGTGAACGGTCCCGGGGACAGTTGGTGACCTGGAATTTGAGCCCCAGAGGCAAGCTCAGTTCTTCTTCCCTCACACCCATGAGGCCCAGCCCATCTGCTCATCAGAATCACCGGCAAGCTGTACAAAATGCTGATGCCCAGGTTCCACCCCCAGAGACTCCGGTTTCTCAGGCCTGGGGTGCAGCCTGGCCTTCTGGATTTAATCTAGGCCATCCTGATGAGTAACAAGGCTTGAGGGCGCTTCCCCGAGAACCCTAAGTCTTCCTCTAACCTCTGGGGCTGGTGTAGCTGAACAGTGCAGCGCGGGGGTGGGGGAAACAGGCAAGCTGCACCTGATGACCCTCCTGGCCACGGGGACCGTGGGGCCCCACCATCCGCCATCCGCCATCCGCCATCCTCCCTCCGCCATCCGCCATCCGCCATCCTCCATCCGCCATCCGCCATCCGCCATCCGCCATCCGCCATGCATTCAACAGGACTTAGTGTCACCTTGCTTCTCCCTCCCTCCCGCTCTCTGGAGCCTGTCTGGTGGCAGAAGCGCAAGAAAAGGGAGGGAAAGGAAGTTCAACCAAGCCGGTTCCCAAGTCCATGCTGGGGAGGTGATCTGGCTGGTGAACGGGGCTCCTGCGCTGCCCCCTCTCCCCGCACAGTGAGGACCTGGCCTCAAGCTCGCACAGCTATCCCCGGGCACCTGGCCTTACAGAAATGCCTCCTTCCCGGCTTGTTGTTGTCACATTAGGCCAGGGTGAGAGCACCACTCCCCCTCCCAGGCAGCGGCAGGGCTGCCCATGGGCCACGCCCTGGGTCAGACACGGGCTGCTCTGGGAGTTTCTTCCCAGGTCTGTCCATTTGGGGCCTTTTCCAGGGAAACACAATCAGCTGTGAGAAAGAGAGCACACATTCTGGAGATATCGAAAAACAAGTTTATTCCATTACCCACGTGACCAAAATGCACGACAGCTGTGGTTCGTGGCTTCTCCCTGGCCCGTCCCGCTGCATCCCCATTCCTCTGGCCCCCCTCAACCTGTGTATCCCCTAACCCACCCTTCTCCCCTGCCCCAGGCCTTCCTGCTCTCTCCTCACTGTGCTCACCTTCTGAAACTCACATCTCAGCTGCTTTGGCAGCACCCTGAGGCTCTGAGGCCAAAGAGGCACAAAACTCATCAAAACCAGCCTGCGTGGCCCTCCCTGCGTGAAGCCGGGGCTGCGTCACCTGGCACATTTCTCTAGCAGCTCCTGTCTCTCAGGGGCCCCGCACCGCCAGCTCCATTGCACTCCTGGCACTGACACCCCGGAGGGTCTGGCAGCAAGCAGCCTAAAGCGGCAGGTGAGCTGCGTGCTCAAACCCGATGGCTCAGGAAGAGGCCTGTGTCAGTGCCACCCACTTGTTTCCTGAAGACCCACAAGTCTGTGTTTAATATATTTTAGAACAATGTCTGGAAATTGCAGTTTACTTTTGCAAACATACTTACACGTCTAAACTTCAACAGTGTAGGCAATTTTACTCACAACCTAAGGATGCCAGACAGGGGACCTTGAGTGTCGTGGCCATGTCACTGTGGCTGTTCCATCTCTGGGAGCAGGGGGAGCTTTGAGAATCAGAGGCCACATGCGTCCGGGTGCTCACAGCCGGCACTACGGTGGGTGCCGGGGTGGAGACACAGAGACAGATCAAGTCCCCATGCTCAAGGGGCTTGTGCTCTGGGTGGGAGCTGCAGACATCAGACCAACAGCTAAACAGGAAGAGGTGCAGCTCCAGCGCTCACACCAAACGGTTCTGTGACCGTGGCTGGGTGGGGCGCCTCCGTGGCAGGATGACCAGGGAGAGTGGCCTCTGACCTGGCCTCAGGGTGGAGCCGCTGCAAAGACCCTGGGCGGGGCTTTCTGTAGAGCCCCATGGCCCTGGAGCCTGATGAGGCCCAAGTGTGCAAAGAGGTGAGTGTAGCCAAGCAGAGCAGGGCCAGGGCATGACGAGAAGACCTGGGGACTATGGGCAGAGGCCAGCACAGCTTCCGTCACGGGTAACGGGGACGTGTCGTGTGCTGACAAGCCACGTCCAAGCAGGCTTGACCTGAGTTATGTAGTAAAAGGCCACTCTGGGAACTCCGTGGAGAAGAGGACACAAAAGCATCCTTTTGCTTTCCCTTCCTTCAGGCAGTGGGAAGTCAGGGGGAGGCCCCAGCAGGACACCACTAGGTGGGCCACCGTGACCAGGCCACTGCAGGGGTGAGAGAGCACACGGCCAGAACAGAAGGGTGCGTGCTGCCACCCGGGACTTTTGCCTTTGCTCCAGTCCTCCCGGGTTTACTTTCTTTTTAAGAAATTTTACTTTAGAAAATGCTAATTGAGAAATGCAAGCAGAGGACAGCTGAACCCCACCCGAGGACCCCTGCCGAGGGCCCATCCTCAGAGGGAGTTTTCTCAGGCCATCCTCAGTCTGTAAGAAGAGGACACACGGACACTGGCTGCAGGGCAGCTTCAAGGGAGGTTTGGTTTGGTTTGTGTTTTGTGTTTGCGTGACTATTTCAGCATCCCCGTCACTCGGCACACTATCTCCTCCGAAGGACTTGCTGATACACGTAGCCCCTTCCCCTCTCAGCAAAACTCAAGGGCAGCCCTAACAGAGGACCTTCGGGGGGCGGGGCAGACTCTCCCCGCACCGCCGGAAGAGGCATTGCAGCCAGACAAAGATCTCCCTGTGGAGTGCATATCTCTGGACCACAGTCTGCGGTGAGACAAAGCTGACGCGCTCTTTGTGAGATCGTTGAGTCCCTAAACCACAGGAAGTGCCCCAGAAGCAGGGGTCAGAGTGGAAGACACTGAGGACACTGGCTGTCATGGAAAGGACCTCAGACAGCTGGAGGGGGCAAGTTTACTCCGGCTGGGCAGCTAGAACCACGTACTTTAGCTCAGGTGGACCATAAACACAGAAGTTTAGTCCTCCCAGCTCTGGAGGCTGCAGGTCCAAGATCAAGGAACTGCAAATCCAGTTTCTGCTGAGAACCCTCTTCCTGGTTCACAGACGGCCATCTTCTTGCTGTGTCCTCAAGTGGAGGAAGGGGCAAGGGAGCTCTCGGTGGTCTCATTTATATGGGCACTAATCCCTTTTATGACCTAATCACCTCCTAATGCCATCACGCTGGGAGAATAGGTTTCAACATAGGAACTCGGGGACACAGTCAGCCCATAGCACCCCCAAGTCAGCTGCACGAGGCCAGACCTACAAGGACCAGAGAGCGCAGAAGAAGCCAAGGTGGTACACGCCCAGCAGCCAACCCAAGGCAAGGATGCGGGTGTTCGTAGGTTATCTGATTCCAGGACACCGGAGTGGGGAGGTGGAGGTGAGACAGAGACGGGAGTGACCCACACAGCAGTCCTGCTACAGGCAACCAGGGCCCCCCATGGAGGGAGTTTGCGGGGTGCTTCTATCCTCACCCCCGTGAGTCACTGGTTGGGGTCTGCTCCTGGGAGGTGCTAATTCCCCCCACTTCTGTCCTGCACACTAGCAGGCCCCCTGGCCCAAGTGTGCCCTCGGGCAGAGGCAGGAGGCCCGCGTGCCCTGAACGGGGAAAGGCATGGGGCCGCAGAGGGCACCGACTCTGCTCACCAAGTGGCCCATGGACGTCTCATTTCCGATCTGCAGGGTTTCTCTCTCCACACTTACGATATGCTTCACTCTGTCCTCTGTCCACCCGTGGCCAGGCCCACCCATGACCACGGCACCACCCTCGCTTTGCGTCCCTGCCTACCCTCTGTCATGAGCACACTGCCCCAGCCCCCCGGGGCCACGGGCAGTGGGCATTTCATCCACACTCAGCCATATTTTAGCAACTCAGATACTTTAGCAACTAACAAAGACCCAATGTGTCCTCCCAGGGGGGTTCGCTTTATTTCATTTTACAATTAATTTTTCAACTTTATAGAGGTTTTATATACATGGAATAAAATAGACCATAAAGGGTACAATTCAATGGGTTTTGACAGACCTCTCTCTACTCCTGTGTAGCCACCAGCCCAATTAAGATATTGAGTATTTCCATAACACCCGAAAGTTTGGCACATCCCTTCAAAATCACCCAAGTCACCCCAGACCAAGAAACCACTGGTCTGCCTTTTGCCTACACATTAGTTTCACTTACCCCAAACTTCACAGTTTTCCTTCGGGTCTGGCTCCTTTGGGTGTCGGCTCCCTCGCTAGGTCATTCCTTTTTATTGCCGAGTCGTGTCCTGCTATACAATGGACCACAGCTGGGCTGTTTGTCCAAAGGCACCCGGGGCTGGCGCAGTCTGGGGCCATTGTGGAGGAAGCTGCTGTGGACGTTCGAGTTGGGTCTTTGTGTGGCTCTGGGTTGCCGTCTCTCTTAGGTAAGTACCTCTGATTGGAATTGCTGGAAAGTTAAAGTTTAACTTTATAAAAAGCTGCCAATCTATTTTCAAAGTGGATGCCCTTTCCATTTATTTTTTTTAAACAATTAATACATGAATGATCGTTGTAGAAAAAATAGAAAATACTGAGAACCTTAGAAAAATAAATATCTGAACTACCCCTACCCGGAAATAAGCGTCTTAACCATGTGTTCACAGAGCATTGCCTTGTCAGCCGTCATTTGGGTGCAAAGAAGGGAAACTATGTCCAGTACAAAAGAATTTTCTGAGCAGGACACAGAGACATCTATGGGTGACAAGGGGGAGGGGACACAGCTGAACTCCGTGATGGTGGCCATTCTGGAGCTCTCTCTGTCTCTCTTGCTCACTCCCAGGGGCCACGGGCCCTCCCTCTCTAGCCCCCGGGCCAGTCTCCCTGCAACAGGTGACTCCCTTGGTTGGCTTCTGACCCACATGCCTCCCTCCCCAGTGGTCACATCAACAGCACTTGAGCTCAGAGCTTTCTGCTTTCCAGGACTCGGTTTGTGTTCCCAAAAGAATGAATCTGGTTGGCTCAGCTTGGCTCAGCCATCCTCTCCTGCTCCCTGACACAAAGCAGGCCATGGACCATGGGCCACGGGCCACAGGAAGCTCTCCATGGGGAGTTGTGGGTAGGAAAACACTGATGAGTGTGACTAACACGGCCCCCCGACACAAGACCGTTCTAAAGAAAAGGTTCGATAACCGGTATTTTTTAAATGTATAATCTCTTGTGTACACCCTTTCGTGTCATTGAAAATATACCTGCACCATCATTTGAAGAGACCACACCCAGGTACCCTATAAATGGATGAACCTCGACGGATTTAACAAATGCCCTAAACATTCAGATTGTTTCTAATTATTCCCTCTAAGAAACCACTTTCTGGTGAACATTCTTGTACATAAATATTTTATTTTCCTCTTAGGAAAACTTTCCTAGTATATTCTAGAGCCAACTTCTAGAGCCACAATTCCATTCCATCTTCACCGTGAAACAGGGAATAAAGCATCCACTTTACAGATGTAGAAACAGATGCAACATGAAAGCAGCCAAACACCCGCAGGTGAGAGAGCTGGGATTCAAAAAGCTCTGTCCCCAAGGCTTCCAGGAAGGTCTTCATCCACCCTCCCCACCTGTGGGCACGAAACCACATTCATGTTTGGACCTGGACCGGGTGGACAGTAGGTAACAAGCACAGCTCCCCAAAGAAGTGCCTGTTCCACACAGAGCCTGCTTCTGGGCACAGACAAGGACTTCCACGGTGGCGCTTAGGGTCAGATCTTCCCCTGTGCACACCAGAGGTGTCCTCTCCAGAGTAACACCCTGCCCACAGCCAAGAGAAGCAGAGGGCCTGGATGAACGATGCCACAGAGGAAGAGACGACAGCCATGAGCTGTCGGACTCTCTCCAAGGACACAGGAGCCCTCAGAGGTGATGGCCTGAGGCTGTGAGCAGCCCAGGAATGGGAACTGTCACAAGCCAACAACAGGGGACCTGCTCCGTTTTTCCCGTTTTATTATTTCCTTACCAGATAAAACTGCACTTGGGCTGCTCTAGAGGTGGGGTCCCCAGAGTCTCTGTCCTGGATGTTGGCAGCTGCCTGGACAAACCTTTCCAAGGGAGTGGCCAGGTCACTGTGAGGGTCAGAAGACAGGAATAGGACCACGGCAGCTGTGGGTGGATGGTGTGTGGGACTCGGGGAGCGGCCGTCTCCTCCCTGCCCGGCCCCTTCCTCGGTGTCTCTCTCCAGGCCTTGGACCACACACTGAGTGCAGCGGCTTCATCGCTGCCTTGGAGGTTGGGGGACAGTCCTACCAACTGCCATCCTGAAGGTCAGCCACCCAAGAGACCCAGACCAGGCCCTGCCCGGGACCTGGATAGCCATCAGGCACCCGGGAGCTGGGGCAGCCCCTTCACCTTTTCTGGACGGGAGAGGCCCTTGTTTGCGGAGCCTATCCTGAGGGTGACGGAGGACAACCCCTCATTCCCAGAGGAGGATGGTGCAGCAGCTGCAAACAGCTGATGGGGTGGAGAGCTTTCCCAGACCAAAAAGGCCCTGTGAGCTGTCCCCCACGCATGTGTTAAAGGAAAAAGGAAAGAGAAATAAAATAGGATTCCACCTGTGGTCGGTAGCCAGGGCCCACCTCAGGAGGAGGGTTAAAGCCCCTCGCGTTTCAGAAGCCAGGTTTGCAGGACCGCTCGCCTCCCCTCCGGCTCGAAATGTCCCTCGAGCTGCTTACTCATGAGGCTGCACTGACAGCTGTTCTGACCATGCCTATGAGGCTGGGATGGCTCATGGTGACTTGGTGTGGCCCCTCCACACCCTGGGACAGTTAAGGAACTCACCTATTGTGCTTGGTACCAAGAGATGCTTCATGGCTAACTGCCGTTGTTGGTAGCGTTGTTATCACTTATAGGGTAAGTATCCTTCACAGCAGCCCCTGCTCACCATGCTGAGCTCACACTCAGAATCTACACAACGCATCCCTTTTCAGTCAAGCTCCATCGCCATCCTGAAGCCGGGAGGGCGTCTTGCAGGGGGTCTGTGTCTCCAACAGATGCCCGCACACTCGCTGCTTGTTGAGATCCAGCTTGTCTGTGCCACCAGGAGAAAGGACGTTCTCTGCTGCTGGGAGGGTTTCCTGGTCACTGGACTTCTGAGAGGAGCGCAGCCTGGCTGAAGGGGGATGTGAGCGAGTGTGCTCCATTACCCTCTGCCAGCCCTAACCCGTCCACTGGCCCGTGTCCCCTCCCCAGGCCCTTCGTCTTCTTCAAAGCATCCCAGACCAGAAACTCGACTTAACGTGTAACTTGCCCCCTTAGTTGTGGTGAAATTATAGCACTCAGAGCAGTTTTATAGACAAAGATTCAGAATGAGGGCACGGCACGAACAGGGATGTGTCAGCCACTCGGGTGGGGTCACAAGGGTCATTCATGGCCAGGCTTTGCAGGCTGAATGGGAGTCCAAGCAAAGCAGGAGAGGAGGGAATGATGATGTCAGAGGAGGTAGAGGGGGTGGGAAGGTCCAGGGGAAGGAAACAACTTGCAGCTCAGGGCACTCCCACTGCCCGAGGAGGAGGTGAGGGAGGAGAGGAAGAGCTCCCAACTTCCAGCCATGCTGGGGGGAGAGCCACACAGGGGAGAGCCATGCCAGGGAAAGCCACGCTGCAGGTGCTGGCTCCAGAAGGCCCAGCGGCACCTCAAGATTATAAACCATGATTTTTCCTTCTTAATAGAAGTGACTCATTTGATGTATAGCCAAGATATCAGCTCCAGCCCCAAGTTCCACAAGCTCCCCAAGATTTCTGCCTATCCCCCAAATCTATGATTATGTATACAGAATGCCTGCTGTGCACCAGGCACAGTTCAAGCAGCAACAACGAAACAATAAAGCAGGGGTCCCCAGCCCCCAGGCCTCGGATGGTACCAGTCTGTGGCCTGTTAGGAACTGGGCCACACAGCAGGAGGTGAGTGGTGGGCAAGCAAGTGAAGCTTCCTCTGTATTTACAGCCGCTCCCCATCGCTCGCATTACCATCTGAGCTCCGCCTCCTGTCAGATCAGCTGCGGCATTAGATTCTCTCAGGAACATGAACCCTACTGTGAACTGCACATGCGAGGGGTCTAGGTTGCACACTCCTTATGAGAATCTAATGCCTGATGATCTGAGGTGGTCATGCTAGCGCTGGGGAGCAGCTGCAAATACAGATAATCATTAGCAGAGAGGTTTGACTGCACAGAAACCATAAGAAATCAATTGGTTTCAGACTCATATCAAAACCCTATCAGTGGGGCTTCCCTGGTGGCGCAGTGGTTGAGAGTCCGCCTGCCGATGCAGGGGACGCGGGTTCGTGACCCGGTCCGGGAAGGTCCCACATGCTGCAGAGCAGCTGGGCCCGTGAGCCGTGGCCGCTGAGCCTGCACGTCCGGAGCCTGTGCTCCGCAACGGAAGAGGCCACAGCAGTGAGAGGCCCGTGTACCGCAAAAAAAAAAAAAAACCCTATCAGTGAGTGGCAGGTGACAAGCTGCATCTGGTGGCAGGCTTTATAGTGGCAAGTGAGTTGATGTACTTCAGTTGTACAGCTGCATCTGGTGGCAGGCTTTAAGTCAGAATCCAACACTTACCTTAGTCCGCAAGTAGCCTGCCCATTATTTTATCTACCACTTGTCTGCACCGCTTTCCCGCACTGCGCACTTGTCTCAGTCACAGTTTTGGTAAGCCCACAGGCTAACCCTAGACAAAATGAGTAAAAAACAAACGTTGCTGGAGAGCTTCTTTGAAAAAGGGAAATGACCCAATGATGAGATAGTCTTCTTAGAGAAGACTCTAACACTGCCAACAAAAAGAAAGCTGCATTTAAAAGAAAATACCAAGAGTCCTACTTAAATTACAGGTTCAATGAAACAGGTGATTCACATTCTCCAAGCCTGCTTTGTGTAATATGTGGTGACCAGCAATCCAACGAAGCCATGAAACCTTCAAAACTGCTTCGCCACATGGAGACCAAGCACCCTGCAATAAAAGACAAGTTTTTGGAGTTTGTCACAAGAAAAAAAAACATGAACACAAAGAACAGAAGCAATTACTGAAGGCCACCACTTCATCGACTGTGTCTGCACTGAGAACATCATTCTTAGTGGCTAACCACGTGGCTAAAGCTAAGAAGCCCTTTACTATTGGTGAAGAGTTGATCCTGCCTTCTGCTATGGACATTTGTCATGAACTTTTAGGAGAGTCTGCAGCTCAAAAGGTAGCACACGTTCCTCCTTCGGCTAGCACCGTAACTAGACAAATTGATGAAATAGCAGAGGATATTGAGGCGCAATTGTTAGAGAGGATCAATGAGTCACTGCGGTACGCAATCCAGGTTGACGAGTCTACAGATGTTGATAACGAGGCAACAATGTTTGTTTCTGTGCGATATATTTTTCAGGAGGCTGTACATGAGGATATGTTATGTGCAGTTTTGTTGCCAACCAACACCACAGCTGCAGAACTATTCAAGTCTTTGAACGATTACATATCAGGGCACCTGAATTGGTCATATTGTGTCGGTATATGCATGGACAGAGCGGCTGCCATGACTAGACGGCTTTCTGGTTTAACTACTTGAGTCAAAGAGTCGCTTCTGAATGAGTCTATGCACTGTGTCATCCATAGAGAAATGCTGGCTAGCCAAAAAATGTCACCTGAATTTAACAGTGTTTTGCAGGATGTGATAAAAATTGTCAACCACATTAAAGTACATGCCCTTAACTCACATCTGCTTGTGCAGCTCTGTGAGGAGATGGAGGCAGAGCACACACATCTTCTCTTATACACAAAAGGGAGATGGCTTTCTAAAGGTAGATCACTGACCAGAGTTTTTGAGTTATGAGAGCCACTCCAGAGATTTCTTTTAGAAAAACAGTCACCACTGGCAGCACATTTCAGTGACACAGAACAGGTCACAAAACTTGCTTACCTGTGTGACACATGCAACCTGCTCAACAAACTCAATCTGTCACTTCAGGGGAGAATGACAACTGTATTCAAGTCAGCAGGTAAAGTGGCTGCATTCAAAGACAAACTGGAAGTATGGGGGCAACGAGTGAACATTGGGATTTTTGACCTGTTTCAAACATTAGTGGAGATTTCGAAAGAGGCTGAGCCAGGGCCTTCTTTCTCCCACCTGGTGCGTGCTCACCCATCTCAGCTTTCTAAAGAGTTTGAGCATTACTTCCCAACAACAAAAGGCCCCCAAACTGGGAAAGAATGGATCTATGACCCATTTGTGAGTAAGCCAGGTGAATCGACTTTGTCTGTGCTAGAAGAGGATCAAGTGCTTGAGATTGCAAATGACAGTGCCCTTAAAAGTATGTTTGAGACAACTTCAAATCACCGTACGTTCTGGATTAAAGTCAAGCCGGAATATCCTGAGATGGCCACAAAAGCACTGAAAAGCCTGCTTCCATTTCCAACATCCTATCTTTGTGAAGCAGGGTTTTCTGCAGTGACAGCAACCAAAACAAGATTACAGAGTAGACTGGACATAAACAACACACTCTGGGTGTCACTGTCTCCCATCACCCCCAGATGGAACCCTCTAGTTACAGGAAAACAAGCTCAGGACTCCCACTGATTCTGCATTATGGTGAGTTGTATAATTATTTCATTATATATTACAATGTAATAATAATAGAAATAAAGTGCACAATAAATGTGATGCACTTGAATCATCCCGAAAACCATCACCCACCAACCCCGGTCCGTGGAAAAACTGTCTTCCACGAAACTGGTCCCTGGTGCCAAAAAGGTTGGGGACCACTGCAATAAAGAACGTCTGCCCTCATGGGGCTTCAATTCCACTTGGGGCAAAGGAGGTGAGGAGAAACAGATAACAAACAAGCAAACAAAGCAGAATGTATTGAAGGTCCCGTGGAGGTAATTGCCACGAAGAAAAACCAGTGTGAGGCTGAGTAAGAGATGAAGCTCAGGGCTTCCCTGGTGGCTCAGTGGTTGAGAGTCCGCCTGCCCACGCAGGGGACGCGGGTTCGTGCCCCGGTCTGGGAAGATCCCACGTGCCGTGGAGCGGCTGGGCCCGTGAGCCATGGCCGCTGAGCCTGCGCGTCCGGAGCCTGTGCTCCGCAACGGGAGAGGCCACGACAGTGAGAGGCCTGCGTACCGCAAAAAAAAAAAAGAGATGAAGCTCAAAGGCAACATTCTTCCTCCCTCCCCTCCCCCTCCTCCTTCCTCTCTGTGGCTTATGATGAAAAGCTTGTGTCCTCACTTCTCCTTTGCTGCCTCTGTTTCCTCTGGAGATAATGAGCCTACACACATGTCTTTCCATACCTGGTAGAACATTGAACTCAGCTACTCAGGGGAACACTGTTGTCTCCCATTAATTTCCAAAAAATCACCTTCTCTATGAATAACATGGGCAATTAAATTGTTTAGAAAACCTAAGGGTTTGCTGAGAACAAGCATCATATCGTCCACATGTTAACTGGAAGGTTACCAAATGATTCCTGTTCTCCAATCCGATTGTTGAAACCTGATAAGTCAGCTTATTTTTGTTAACAAAATCGCTGGATTCCTCCTGCTACATGATGTTCAAGTGAAAGAACAGAGATTGGAGGCAAAAATTAGACATGAGGAGTAGCCAGGTTCACAGTGAGTTTCTATGCACAGACTGTTTAGAGTGAGCTGTGATGATGTTAGGAAACGTGGGCTCATCTAGGTGTGAAAACAAGGCCTCCTGGCTCATGGAAGAACTAAGAATAGCATGGCAGCCCTTCTCATCACACTGGGCTACTGAGACCTTGTATTGTTCTGCCCTCAGGAGAATACTTTTGTTTTGAAGATTTCTAACCTGCTTTTTCTCTGGGGTTGGGGGGGCGGTAATCTTAATAGAAACAGGCTCTTTCCCCCCCTTAACACTTCAAAGTTTCCCCAAATGGTCCATGCAGAAAATACAATGGCACCAAAGAAGAAAATAATATTATCACCTCCCTGCCATCTGTGGGCATAAAAAGATTGGTTCCCAAAACTCTGTTCTCTGTGTTGAAAAGCTTGCCTGGAACAAGGTCATGGTGTGGACATGCTTTGGACGGGTCAGCTCCTGAGCAGGCCCTCTATAAATTCTTGGAGATGTTAGGAAAAGTATTTAAAATGTATTAAAAGGGCCAAAAAGTGGGTGGCGTGACCTTCTGTAACTACACTGGGTGATGTTTAACAAGACCAGTCAAGGATTCTTCAATTATCTGGGGAAACAGGGCCGTACTTGACCTGCCATTTCCTATGATTTGAGGTTAGACACTGTGAAATTACACAGTACATTAGAGACCAAATCTAGAACAGATGTATATAATTTCTGCCCTGTAGGAAAATAATCCCAAATATTACAGTTTTATTGCCCTGTAGGGCATTAACCAGCCATTGTTGGTCCTGAGGCAGTAAACTTATCTCGGGATGCTGTTTGGGAGGTGGGAGGCTGGAACCCTGACCCCCTACTCCGTTCTGAACTAGCTCCTCCACCTTACTGACTCCCTCACTGATGAGCTAAATGCAGTACTGGGCTTGTATTCCTTCTACATTTGGGTGAGTCTCATTTTTAACTCTTTTAAGACTGGGCATTGATGGGAAGGACACATTACCAAGGTGATGCTGTCCTGGGTGTTGACTCTGTCGAGCTCCCCTGAGCCTGGCCCTTCTTTTAAGAACTTGCCCTCCCTCTGTTCCTGGCAGGGGCTCGCTGCAAAGAACCACCCCCCAAGGAACTTAGATGAGACACACAGATGACCTCCCTGCTCACCTGTGACAGGGCCGCATACACCACCCAGGTGCCCAGGTGTGGCCTTGTAAATGATTAGCTGAGTTGCCTGCCGCCTCTGGACCAACTTAGACAAACACCCGCTCACCTGGCTCACCTGAACTACCCAAACTTTAGTGAAGCTTCTCCTCATCCCCCACCAGGCCCCTGGACTTTGGCCCAATGCAGCCGGAGCTCATCGGAATGCGGACACCCTTCCCCAACACCCCCCTTTAAGCCCCCTCCCGAGAACTGTGCTGTTAGGATACCTCCCTGCCAGCCCCCTGCCCCTTCCCACCCAGAGGTCCTTGCTGGCTTCGCTGACCCAC
Source organism: Platanista minor (assembly GCA_004363435.1). Taxonomy (NCBI): domain Eukaryota; kingdom Metazoa; phylum Chordata; class Mammalia; order Artiodactyla; family Platanistidae; genus Platanista; species Platanista minor. The sequence continues at coordinate 30,941 of RJWK010013192.1, forward strand.
CCTTTCAAAGAAGATGCCCCACCCCCCAGCCTGCCCTCAGGGCCCCTTACAGACCTCATGGTCTGACCATCTCCCTGCTGCAACGGCCCCTCCCTTACTGAGCAGAAGGCCCTCCTCACCTACGTGGGGATCTGCTTTGATTCAACCCCATTCTGACCCTGTGAAGAGGAAGGACCCAGCCTGAGCCTCCCTCACAGCCTATTTGTCCTACCCTACCTGCCTCTCCTCAGGACCCAGATCTAGGGCTGCCCACTGTCCATACTGCTAGCCATGTGCCTGACCCTGAAGGGGACAAGGCCCTTCTAATATTCAGTGGTTTTCTCCAGAATCTTCTTACCCAACATGTGTGCACATCACCAAGGCATTCAAGCAGCTTGAATTGGTGGGCACAAGGGTCAGGGGTCAGGGAGCAGAGGCTGCCCTGGGCCAGGGAGACTTCCTTCCACCCCCGCCACTGTCGGGGTCCCTCCTCACCGTGCGGGTGTCCTCACAGTAGCTGTCTGTTCAGGTAGAAACTGGGCCACACCTTTGTGTGGTACTGTCACAATAACGTACAGGCTCACTTATGTTCACTACCGGAGAGCAGGGGTCTCTCACGCTTTCTCTTTCCATCATCCTTTTTAGCCCCAGGAAAAGGGGAGAACAGATGCCACTTGGAAGAAGCAGAATGCGTGACTCAGAGCTCCGGAGCTTCATCGAGAGGGCGTGATGTCCCCTCCATGCCGGGCATGGCGGGGGTGGGGGGGGGGGGTGGAGGGAGCCAGGTCAGCGGCTGCCTCCGTCTCCAGGCCACCGTCCAGCCTGAGGGTGACACCTGGAGCAGGAAGGCAACTGCCTTGCCCCTTCCAAGCCCTGGGGGCAGCAGACCACCCCAGCCTCAGGGCCGCGCCTGACCACGAAGCCCCTGGGGCCAGGGGCCACAAGGCTGGTCAGATACACCCCATAAATGCCCACATTTCTGGAGGGGAATGCAAGCGGGGCCTGAGGACCAACTCTGGAAGGCGGGCCATCTCAGAGCAGCCTGGTCAGTCTGCAGAGGCCGCCGGCGGCATCGCAGCGGCTTCCAGGGCGGGTGACGGCCACACACTTGGCCCACTGTCCCGCTGACTCAGAACAAAGCAGCATGTCTTCATGGACCCAGGGGCCTGGCACCCAACGAACAGATTGTAGAGACTTACTTCAGCTGTCTCAGAATCCTCTGGGGAACAAAGAGAGAGACCAGGAGGAAAAGAGAGAGAGGGACAGAGAAGATGGGGGGAATATGGAGGGAGGAAGGAAAGGGAGGGGAGGGAAAGACAAGGAGGAAAAGAGGATAGTCCCCTTCCTCCCCCCCACCCCCCCCACCCCCTCTCAAGTTCAGGAAGCGTGACGGAAGGATGCACGGATGCAGCGTTAGGGTGGCCCGTGCACGTTCCCTTTCCCTGCGCCCTCCTGCCTGCCGCTCTGCTCGTTATGCTCTTGTCCCTGGTCCTGGCAAGAAGGTGAAATGACCCACTTGCCAGAAGTGCCTGTTGAGCTAACCCGTCCTCAGGGCCACCGTCAGGCAGATTTCCTGACATCACACTCTTGTGCAAGCAGGTCCCTGCGCGGCACTTCTCGACAAGGCAAAGACCCTACAGTAGGTGGGAGGTTACATCCCAGCCATAGGCTGAGCTTCCCCGGAAAAGGGGCGTGGTTGGGAGGGGGGCTCAGGACTTGCTGGAAGGGGTCATTTGTCCTGATCGTGAGGCTGCTGAATGTAGCACATAACGGCTTGTTCTGAACCTACTCAGTCTCACCAAACCCTGCCTTTCCCTCCCGGGCCAGGTCCTGCAGGGAGCAGGCCGCCCCAGGCTCTGTGCTGGGTGTGTGGGGTGCAAGCCAGATGCCTCGTGACCATGGCCCTGGGGAGGTGCAGCTGAAGTGATGCACCAAGTCCCCTCCTGGCTGGAATGCTCTGTGAGTTAGGTTCCTGTTGCAGTGGTGATGACAACAGAATACAATAGCAGGGCCTCTGAGAGTCTGTGCAAGTCAAATGAGATAATGCACAGTAAGTCGTTTGACCAGTGCCGGGGCTGAAATCAATGATGAGCTCTTGCTGGATTAACTGCTGTTTTGGGGTTTTTTTTTTGCGGTACGCGGGCCTCTCACTGTTGTGGCCTCTCCCATTGCGGAGCACAGGCTCCGGACGTGCAGGCTCAGCGGCCATGGCTCACGGGCCCAGCCGCTCCGCGGCACGTGGGATCCTCCCAGACCGGGGCACGAACCCACGTCCCCTGCATCGGCAGGTGGACTCTCAACCACTGCGCCACCAGGGAAGCCCTAACTGCTGTGTTTTGAAATACACATTTCTCCAAAGAAAGAAGGATGGGGAGGGTGTACTTCGGAGGCGTATTAAATAAAGCTGTGGACACCAAACCATCGTGAGAGTCTTGTGAGAAGTGTTTGGGGCCATGGCACCTGCCACGGGGGCAGCAAGATGGCTGGGGAGGTTGCCCTGGGGGTGGGGGGTGGGGAAGGGCACCGCACCCACCGGGCCGGGAAGGTGACTCGGCCTTGAGGGTGGAGCCCTGTCAGTGATGGTTCGCAGAGGGAAGGCCCCAGACCTGCCCGCTCCACGCTGCCTAGAGAAACTCCAGCCTCTTCCCAGGAAATCCGCTTTCCATTTCAACTGACTCAAGCTGGTCTCCTCTGCCTGCAGAAGAGAAAGGGACCTGGGGCAAGCTGCCAGCTGTTCTTGTGTGTTTAGGTGCTTCCCTCTCTGTGCCCAATGGCTGACGTGCAGCAGAGACCCTGGTGGTGCTTCCAGCAGAAGCTTCTGCACCCCGAACAAGCTTGGAGACCGTCTCCGGGCAACCAGTCTTCACTTGGGAAATCAGGAGGTGGCCCTGCCCTCCCACCAGCTCTAGCGGGCCTGCGTTCTGGGGCTGATGCCAAGTTCTGCCAGCAGTGGACAGAGACCCTATGGGGGATGGAGGACAGGGGCCGGGGCGGGGAGGCCAGAGATGGGGGATGATGGGGCAGATATCTTGCAGAGTGGACTTCCCTCTAATACCAGCCCCAGAAATTGTATTTAGCCTCTATAATTAACCAGTTAACCACTGGAAAAAAACATTTGTAATTTTTCCAGATCTTCCTCTCAGCAGAAATCTAGGATGTGTTTTTCTAGTTCCCTTTCCTTGAAACGTGTGTGTTTTGAAGGAAACACAGCCCATATGTTGCTTATTCATGTTTCACACAAAGTGCTCTTAGGGAATATTTACTCAAGGTCCAAAACATCTTCCATTTGTTTATGTTTTTAAAGAAGTCTCCTGAACCTAAAAACAGGAAGTCGTTGAGCTTCCCTGGTGGCGCAGTGGTTGAGAGTCCGCCTGCTGATGCAGGGCACGCGGGTTCGTGCCCCGGTCCGGGAGGATCCCACGTGCCGCGGAGCGGCTGGGCCCGTGAGCCATGGCCGCTGAGCCTGCGCGTCCGGAGCCTGTGCTCCGCAGCTGGAGAGGTCACAACAGTGAGAGACCCGCGTACCGCAAAAAAACCCAAAAAAACAAAAACAGGAAGTCGTTGCTGGCAGAGTATATGAAGGTAAACTCTACGGGTTTCGTTGGTTTGGGATTAGGGTCCACGATGGGTCAGAAGGGCTCTCAAACCAGAGGAGCTGCGTTGGCCCCAGAGCCTGGTGGAGAAGCCCAGAGCTGACTAGCAGAGACCAGCTCCACGAACTAGCGGCCAGGCTTGCGGATGGCAGTTCCCAGGGGAGGATGAGGAAGGGCCAGGCCTTGTGAAAAATCAGCTCTGACCCACAGCCCCAAAAGGCTTTGGCCTCAAATGCCTGTCGTCCTCCCCCGGCCTTGAGAGGGAGGGGACAGGGCATCTCGGAACGAGCTCTGGCAAGTAGGGCAATGTTTCGTTGCAGAAAGAGTTAGAAAACTCTGCCTTGGTGGAGGTGCCCCTTCCACTGCCAAAGGGAAGACGAGCCAGGCAGCTGACGGAAGGAGGTGAGATGGAGGCTGGGGACTAGTGGACAGGGTGTGGGGCGGGGCCACCCTGCCATTCTCCACCCTGTGGTCTCAGTCCTGCCATCTCTAAGATGGGAATCAATGCACCCACCTAACAAACTCACACGCATCAGAAACACACATCTACGGTTCCCAGCATGTACCTGGTGACCCATCAGCAGACAGCACAGCAGAGTCTGGTGGGAGGATCTGCCCTGTCGGTGTGACAGTGCTGGTCACACCTGCCCTGACCAGTGTGCCAGGAAGGTTTGGGGCCAGTTTCCACAGGACACCTGTGCAGGTGCTGGCTCAGGCAATAGAAACTGAAGTTCCTTCCCATCAGCACTAAGCCTAGATCAGGGGTCCCCAGTGTGGACCGCATGACCCTAAGAGTGTGCGAGACAGTCCAGTGAGACCTGGAAAGGACACCAGGGCTTTCTTTACATTAATGTCACCAGAATGTAAGAAAGAGCACCTTGTGGACAAGTACTACCATCACAAACGTCCACTAGCCATTGGGAAGCCTGGGCAGCCTCAGTGGGGAGAGGCTGGCCTGCGGCCTCTGCCCGATGTAGTGGTTTTCATGTGCCTGGTGTGTGGATACAGACACGGGAGGATCTTGGCAGTACTTTGACATGAGACGGGGGTGACCTTGTAAAGTTTTACGCCCCTCGGCTAGCGTGGATCTGTGCACTCGGACAAGCAATTCTAGAGACCAGGTGGGCAATTCTCCTTTACAAAAAGGTGGACACTTCTTTAGCTGCACTGTCCTCTGTGGACAAAGGCTAGTCACTGAGAGCAGCCTGGCAAAGTTTCTGAAAAAATAAACCCACTGAAGCTGTCTTTTCAAGGAAAACGTGGTGTTCTCACAGAGGAGGAGCAAGGGACTGCTTTCCACAGAAACTCATCCCACGGAGAGATTGAAAAAGGTAGAATGTTTTCCATCTTCATGCGATTTTGTTACCAGAAACGTATAAACACGTTGCTTATAAAAACCGCCATATCTGTACACCGAGAAAACTTGCAAACATTATTTGGTGCCTGTGTCTTCAGCCAGAACAGCCAGGGCAGGGTTCTGTAGAACCAGGTCCCAAAGTGCCCTAAACCCAGAAGCTGGAATCACTGCTTCAGAAAGTGTGGTCAGGATTTATAAAACTAATAGTGCATGTTCAGTCATTCAATCATATTAATGTTTCCAATACCATTTAGTTAAAAAAAAAAAGAGAGAGAGAGAGATTGTGTCCACAATAAAAAATAATACAAATTATTTTAAATGTTGTTTATTTCATCTTTGTTCTATTATCTTTTTATTTTGATAGATATTCTATTATCCAGATAATATACCACTTCAGTGTCATGGGTATAGAATATGTGTGTGTGCACCTATACACACGTAATGTGTTAGTATTTTGGGGATGAGTTTTTAGATTTGGGGGGATCTCCCTGGTCCAGATGGTCCCACTGAGTAGAGACCCCACAGAGCCGGGTGATACCAGCCCCAGCCCAAATCCCGACGAAGCCCACCTCTGCCCACCAGCCTTCACCTCACCTGAGAGCTGGTCTTTCTGTTCCTTGTCTGCCCCTGCCCGGCCCCAAAACACTCGGAGCCTGTTTTTAGGCCAATGTAGAAACGGCACCCAAGTGAGTTCCTCGGATATGAGCCAAAGCAAACTAGTGCCCGTCCCCAGAAACGTGGCCTGGGAGCGTGACTGCTCTGCATGTCTGCGGAGAAAGCACGCCCTCATGTCGCCTCCCCTCTGTCTCCCCCACACGCTCTCCTGGCTGGGATAGACATTCCGCGTGCGTGCACACAGGTGCACATGCACACCCGTGCACACACGCACACGCATGCAACACTTAACAAGTCTGTTGGCCTCTGATGAGCAGACACTCTTCATAATAGTTTTAATTGCCCAGAGAACTGGCAACGGAATGACCAAGTCATAGAAGAAAAGCAAGAAAACAAACTTGAAACCTGAAAGTTTAGACTCCGAATGGAGGGAAGAATGCTTTTAGACATCAGGGGCAGTGAGAAGAGGATAAATACTTCTTGGATGAATAAAATAAAATAAAACTGAAACGCAGGAGTACCCCCAGAGCCAGACCCCAGCAGGCATGTGGTTCAGGCCAGCGAATGATGATCCAGGGAACAGGTGACGGGGAGCAGACGCCTGGCCTCCCGCCCTGCTGGGCACTGCTCTTCCAGCCCCACCAGCCCCAGCGGGCCCAGCTCATGAACACCCCCTCTCCCAGCCCCTCTCACTTCCCCACTTCCTGCTTCCTGGGACCCCCAGGTACACCCCCTGCCCCCATGTCCTGCCACGGCTCTGCTTTCAGGGACCAGATTGGACACAGGGCACCCACCCAGCGGGCATGGCCTCCCGCCCAGTGGCACCTGCAGTGTGGTCTGAACAACATGTGCATTTCTCATTGTTCAGAAAATCAGAAATCATGCTACCTGTGGCTTCACGGTCACTGGCTCTGCATCTCCTGGGAGCGTGAGCGCCAATGCTGGGGGACCAGGGCTGCCTCCATGCCACCAGCTCCAGAATGTGCCGGGTGGAAGACTGGTCTAGCCTCGGCAGGAAACGGTCCACCTTATCCGACAGACGAGCTTCCTGAGCCGGCCCCACAGCCCCCGGGCACCTGCCATGTTTTCCATCCAGGCCTGTGGTCTTGGTACCAGGGTTCGTTGCCAGCTGCTGGCAGAGCCACTCTCCATTCCTGTGAACTACCTCTGACTAGTCCACCCCAGAGGGAGGAGGCCAGGTGGGCGTGCTCTAAGATTCCCGAGCCCCGGGCATCAGCATGTTCGGAGCCTGGACCCCCTGGCTTTGTTCGGTCCACAGCCCAGACACCCTCCACGGCCCTCCCTCCCCACTGGTCACCTTCGCCCTTGTGCAAAATCGAAAGGAGGCCTCGGTTGTCATCCCGCGGACTCCATCGTCATCCCCCCTCTGCTGTCCTTTCCCACCTTGCTCTCCGTGACTTGCGACAAGACCATGAGTCGGCGTCTGTGTCTGCGGTTTCTAACTGCAGAATCTCCACCAGAGCTTCCCCGCAGCACCCCCCCTCCACACCCTCCCTCACACTCCATGCCAAAGCCTCTCCCTGGTCCCCCCACCCCCCTTTGTGCCAGTGCCCAATCCTCCCATCCCTCCTAAAACAGTGACCCGACAGGCTGTCAGCGGGGCCCACACCCTTGTTCTCATAGCACTTTGCTCCTGATGCAAGTAGAGAATTCCCCAGATAGCATGAAGGGATTCTGGGCCCAAGCCTAACATAGACTCCCAAGCCTTCCCTGAGGAAGCAAGGGCAGCCTGGGGGTCCTGGAGACCTTTGAGAGGGCCGCTTTCCCAGCAGTTATCCGCACATATGCCTAGCCAAAGGGGAAAGATGGAGACCCAGCTGCGAGGAAGACGTGGCTGTAAACTTGAGACTGACTTGTTTGTCAGGAGTAAATGAGAGAGAAGTTTGCCAGCCAGACGGCCAGGGAGGTCGATGGGGTGGGCACCTGGAATTGTGCAGAGGGGTAGATGGGGGCGTGGCGAGGCCAGGTCCCTTGGGAAACTTGGCCGAAGCCCTCACATGGAAAGCCTTGCACATGGTCAAGCCAGGCAGCTCTTGCAGGAGTTGTCCTGGTCGGGGCAACAGCAATTTCCAGGAGGGCACAGAGAATATCTCACTTCCCACCCCAGGACATGGTGTGTAAGTGCTTGTTAATTAATCAATTCACAAGTAAATGAATGACTTCAAGGTGGTCATTTAGGTAATTGAAAAAAAAAAAAGTGTCTTGTAAAATGCTTTCATCGGAATGTCTGGGAAACATTACTTTTTGGTGCCTCTTGGTGCACCCCCTTCCCACCCAGGTCAGCACCATCCCTCTCCTCTCTTTCTCATTGTAAAGCATCCACAAGAGTACGGGAATGTACATGTATCCATTGGCTTTTGCTGCATAACAAACTGCCCCAAAGTTTGGAGGCTGTATAAGCTCCCTATTGCTGCTGTAACAAATGACCAGAGATTTAATGGTTAAGATATCACAAATTTATTCTCTTTCAATTCTGGAAATCAGAAGTCCAAGATGAGTTGTTATGGGGCTAACATCCAGGCATCACCTGGGGCTGTTTCCTTCTGGAGGCTCCGGGGACAATGCATTCCTCACCTCTTCCAGATTCTAGACGTGCCTGACATTGCTTGCTGTGGCTGCATCCCTCTAATCTCCATGGCTGTTGTCATTATTATCACATCTCCTCCTCTCTGTCTGACTTCCTCTATCCCTCTTAAAAGGGCCCTTCTGATTACATCATGTTCACCTGGATGATCCAGCATAATCTCCCATCTCAAGATTCTTCTCCTTTTGTGGAAGGTAACGTATTCACAGGTTCCAGGGATTAGGACATGGACGTCTTTTTTTTGGC
>RJWK010013193.1:0-39331 GCA_004363435.1 Platanista minor
TCTCTTTTTGAATTATGGTTTTCTCAGGGTATATGCCCAGTAGTGGGATTGCTGGGTCATATGGTAGTTCTATTTTTAGTTTTATAAGAAACCTCCATACTGTTCTCCATAATGGCTGTATCAATTTACATTCCCACCAACAGTGCAAGAGGGTTGCCTTTTCTCCACACCCTCTCCAGCATTTATTCTTTGTAGATTTTTTGATGATGCCATTCTGACTGGTGTGAGGTAATACTTCATTGTAGTTTTGATTTGCATTTCTCTAACGATTAGTGATGTTGAGCATCCTTTCATGTGTTTGTTGGCAATCTGTATGTCTTCTTTGGAGAAACGTCTATTTAGGTCTTCTGCCAATTTTTGGATTGGGTTGTTTGTTTTTTTGATATTGAACTGCATGAGCTGCTTGTAAATTTTGGAGATTAATCCTTTGTAACTTGCTTCATTTGCAAATATTTTCTCCAGTCTGAGGGTTGTCTTTTCATCTTGTTTATGGTTTCCTTTGCTGTACAAAAGCTTTTAAGTTTCATTAAGTCCCATTTGTTTTTATATCCATTTCTCTAGGAGGTGGGTCAAAAAGGATATTGCTGTGACTTATGTCATAGAGGAAAAACATAGGCACAACACTCTAAGAGTTTTATAGTGTCTGACCTTACATGTAGGTCTTTAATCCATTTTGAGTTTATTTTTGTGTACAGTATCAGGAAGTGTTCTAATTTCATTCTTTTACATGAAGCTGTCCAGTTTTCCCAGCACAACTTCTTGAAGAGGCTGTCTTTTCTCCATTGTATACTCTTGTCTCCTTTATCAAAGCTGAGGTGACCATATGTGCATGAGTTTATCTCTGGTCTTTCTGTCCTGTTCCATTTCTATTTTTGTGCCAGTACCATACTGTCTTGATTACTGTAGCTTTGTAGTATAGTCTACTACAAAGGTGGGCTACGTTGTCTTTTTCCTGATCTTAGAGGAAATGTTTTCAGTTTTTCACCATTAAGAATGATATTGGCCGTGGGTTTGTCATATGTGACCTTTATTGTGTTCAGGTAGTTTCCCTCTATGCCCACTTTCTGGAGAGTTTTTATCATAAATGGTTGAATTTTGTCAAAAGATCTTTCTGCATCTATTGAGATTATCATAGAGCTTTTATCCTTCAGTTTGTTAATATGCTGTATCATATTGACTGATTTGAGTATATTGAAGAATCCTTGCGTTCCTGGGATAAACCCCACTTGCTCATGGTGTATGATCCTTTTAATGTGTTGTTGGATTCTGTTAGTATTTTGTTAAGGATTTTTGCCTCAGTGTTCATCAGTGATATTGCCCTATAGTTTTCTTTTTTGTGATATCTTTGTCTGGTTTTAGTATCAGGGTGATGGTGGCCTTGGAGAATGAGTTTGGGAGTGTTACTTCCTCTGCAATTTTTTGGAAGAGTTTGAGACGGATGGGTGTTAGCTCTTCTCTAAATGTTTGATAGAAGTGGCCTGTGAAGCCACCTGGTCCTGGGCTTTTGTTTGTTGGAAGAATTTTAATCACAGTTTCAAGTTCATTGCTTGTGATTGGTCTGTTTATATTTTCTGTTTCTTCCTGGTTCAGTCTGGGAAGGTTGTGCTTTTCTAAGAATTTGTCCATTTCTTCCAGGTTGTCCGTTTTGTTGGCATAGTGTTGCTTGTAGTAATCTCTCACGATCTTTTGTATTTCTGCAGTGTCAGTTGTTCTTTTTCATTTCTAATTCTATTGATTTGAGTCTTCTCCCTTTTTTTCTTGATGAGTCTGGCTAATGGTTTACCAATTTTGTATATCTTTGATCTTTGCTATTGTTTCCTTCATTTCTTTTTCATTTATTTCTGATTTGATCTTTATGATTTCTTTCCTTCTGCTAACTTCGGGGTGTTTTTGTTCTTTCTCTAATTGCTTTAGGTGTAAGGTTAGGTTGTTTATTCGAGATGTTTCCTGTTTGTTAAGTAGGATTGTATTGCTATAACCTTCCCTCTTAGAACTGCTTTTGCTGCATCCCATAGGTTTTGGGTCTCTGTTTTCCTTATCATTTGCTTTTAGGTATATTTTGATTTCCTCTTTGATTTTTTCCAGTGATCTCTTGGTTATTTAGTAGCATATTGTTTAGCCTCCATGTGTTTGTATTTTTTTTTTTTTTTTACAGATTTTTTCCTGTAATTGATAGCTAGTCTCATAGTGTTGAGGTCAGAAAATATACTTGATACGATTTCAATTTTCTTAAATTTACCAAGGCTTGACTTGTGACCCAAGATATGATCTATCCTGGAGAATGTTCCATGAACACTTGAGAAGAAAGTGTATTCTGTTGTTTTTGGATGGAACGTCCTATAAGCATCAATTAAGTCCATTTTGTCTAATGTGTCATTTAAAGCTTCTGTTTCCTAATTCATTTTCATCTTGGATGATCTGTCAATTGGTGAAAGTGGGGTGTTAATGTCCACTACTATTATTGTGTTACTGTCGATTTCCTTTTTTATGACTGTTAGCATTTGCCTTATGTGCTGAGGTGCTCCTATGTTGGGTGCATAAATATTTACACTTGTTATATCTTCTTCTTGGATTGATCCCTTGATCATTATGTAGAGTCCTTCTATGTCTCTTGTAATAGTCTTTGTTATAAAGTCTATTTTGTCTGATATGAGAATAGCTACTCCAGCTTTCTTTTGACTTCCATTTGCATGTAATATCTTTTTCCATCCCCTCACTTTCAGTCCTATGTGTCCCTAGGTGTGAAGTGTGTCTCTTGTAGACAGCATATATACAGATCTTGTTTTTGCATCCATTCAGCCAGTCTATGTCTTTTGGTTGGAACATTTAATCCATTTACCTTTAAGGTAGTTATTGATATGTATGTTCCTATTACCATTTTCTTAATTGTTTTGGGTTTGTTTTTGTAGGCCTTTTCCTTCTCTGTGTTTCCTGTCTAGAAAAGTTCCTTTAACATTTGTTGTAAAGCTGGTTTTGTGGTGCTGAATTCTCTTACCTTTGCTTGTCTGTAAAGGTTTTAATTTCTCTGTCGAATCTGAATGAGATCCTTGCTGGGTAGAGTAATCTTGGTTGTAAGGTTTTTTTCCCTTTCATCACTCTAAATATGTCCTGCCACTTCCTTCTGGCTTGCAGAGTTTCTGCTGAAAGATCAGCTGTTAATTTTATGGGGATTCCCTTGTATGTTATTTGTTGCTTTTCCCTTGCTGCTTTTAATATTTTTTCTTTATTTTTAATTTTTGATAGTTTGAGTAATGTGTCTTGGTGTGTTTCTCCTTGGATTTATCCTTTATGAGACTCTGCACTTCCTGGAGTTGACTATTTCCTTTCCCATGGTAGGGAAATTTCCAACTATAACCTCTTCAAATATTTTGTCAGAGCCTTTGTTTTTCTCTTCTTCTTTTGGGACCCCTATAATTCGAATGTTGGTGCATTTAATGTTGTTCCAGAGGTCTCTGAGCCTGTCCTCAATTCTTTTCATTCTTTTTTTCTTTATTCTGCTCTGTGGTAGTTATTTTCCACTGTTTTATCTTCCAGGTCATTTATCCATTCTTCTGCCTCAGTTATTCTTCTATTGATTCTTTCTAGAGAAATTCTAATTCCATTTATTGTGGTGGTGTTCACTGTTTGTTTGCTCTTTAGTTTGTCTAGGTCCTTGTTAAACGGTTCTTGTTTTTTTTCCATTCTATTTCCACAATTTTGGATCATCTTTAGTCTCATTACTCTGAATTCTTTTTTAGGTGGACTGCCTATTTCCTCTTCACTTGTTTGGTCTGGTGGATGTTTTCCTTGCTCCTTCATCTGCCGCGTATTTCTCTGTCTTCTTATTTTGCTGAACTTACTGTGTTTGGGGTGTCCTTTTCACAGGCTGCAGGTTCGTAGTTCCTGTTATTTCTGGGGTCTGCCCCCAGAGGGTGAGGTTTGTTCAGTGCCTTGTGCAGACTTCCTGGTGGAGAGGACTGGTGCCTGTGTTCTGGTGGGTGGGACTGGATCTTATCTATCTTGTGGTCAGGGCCATGTCCGGTGGTGTGTTTTGGTGTGTCTGAACTTAGTATGATTTTAGGCAGCCTCTCTGTTAATGGGTGGGATTGTGTTCCTGTCTTGCTAGTTGTTTGGCATGGGGCATCCAGCACTGGAGGTTGCTGGCCATTGGCTGGAGATGGGTTTTAGTGTTGAAGCAGATCTCTGGGAGAGCTCTTGCTGTTTGATATTACCTGGGGCTGGAAGGTCTCTGTTGGTGCGGTTTCTTGAACTCAGCTTCCCCACCTCAGAGGCTCAGGCCTGACAGCAGGCTGGAGCACTGAGACCCTGTCAGCCACACGACCAGGAAATCAGATGTTTCCCAAAGGTCCCCATTGATGGTTTCTCTTGTGAAATCCAAAGTTCTCTAGATGTGGTTCTGTAATATGAATTGATTGTACTAGATTACCAGTTTATTACACAAGGATATAACTTAGGAACAGCCAGATGGAAGAGATGCATAGAGAAATGAATGTGGGATGGGTCACGAAGCATCCATGTTCTTTCCAGGTGCCCCATTCTCCCCACATCTCCACATGTTCACTACCAGGGCTATTTAAAGACTGGACTCTGAGCCTGATTATCTCTTAAGATTTTATTTAGTGATAAAGCCTCATTTTATGACATACTGGTTTCAGTTTATAAAACACAATTATTTTTTATTTCCGTTACTCTAGGAGGTGGATCAAAAAAGGAGGTAGATCTTGCTCTGGTTTATGTCAGAGTGATTTTCCTACATTTTCCTCTAAGAGTTTTATAGTGTCTGGTCTTACATTTAGGTCTTTAATCCATTTGGAATTTATCTTTGTGTATGGTGTTAGGGAGTGTTCTAATTTTATTCTTTTACATGTAGCTGTCCAGTTTTCCAGCACCGCTTATTGAGGAGGCTGTCTGTTCTCCATTGTATGTTCTTTCCTCCCTTGTCATAAATTAGGTGACCATATGTGTGTGGGTTTCTCTGGGATTTCTGTGCTGTACCATTGACCTATATTTCTGTTTTTGTGCCAGTACCATACTGTCTTGATTACTCTAGTTTTGTGGTATAGTTTGAAGTCGGGGAGCCTGATTCCCCCAGCCCCATTTTTCTTAAGATTGTTTTGCTCTTCAGGGACTTTTGTGTTTCCATACAAATTGTAAAATTTTTTGTTGTAATTCTGTGAAGAATGCCATTGGTAGTTTGATAGGGATTGCACCGAATCTGTAGATTGCTTGGGGTGGTATAGTCATTTTCACAATGTTGATTCTTCCAATCCAAGAACACGTTATATCTCTCCATGTGTTTGTGTCATCTTTGATTTCTTTCATCAGTGTCTTACAGCTGAGTACAAGTTTTTCATCTCCTTAGGCAGGTTTATTCCTAACTATTTTATTCTTTTTGTTGTGATGGTAGATGGGATTGTTTCTTTAATTTCTCTTTCTGATTTTTCGTTGTTGGTGTATAGGAATGCCTAAGATTTCTGGGCATTAATTTTGTATCCTGCAACTTTACCAAAATCATTGACTAGCTCTAGTTGTTTTCTGGTGGCATCTTTAGGATTTTCTCTGTATAGTATGTCATCCACAAACAGTGACAGTTAAACTTCTTTTCCCAGTTGTACTCCTTTTATATTTCTAAACAAATGGGATTTAATTAAATTTAAAAGCTTTTGCACAGCAAAGAAAACCATAAAAAGACAAGACAACCCTGAGAATGGGAGAAAATATTGGCAAATGAAACAACAAAGGAATAATATCCAAAATATAAAAACAGCTCATGGTGCTCAACAGCAAAACAAACAACCCAATCCAAAAATGGGCAGAAGACCTAAACAGACATTTCTCCAAAGAAGATATACAGATTGCCAACAAACACATGAAAGGATGCTCAACATCACTAATCATTAGAGAAATGCAATCAAAACTACAAAGAAGTATCACCTCACATCAGTTAGAATGGGCATCATCAAAAAATCTACAAACAACAAATGCTGGAGAGGGTGTGAAGAAAAGGGAAGACTCTTGCACTGCTGGTGGGAATGTAAATTGATACATTCACGATGGAAAATGGTATGGAGGTTCCTTAAAAAACTAAAAATACTGCTACCATATGACCCATTACTGGGCACATACCCTGAGAAAACCATAATTCAAAAAGAAATGTACCACAGTGTTCATTGCAGCAGTATTTACAATAGCCAGGACATGGAAGCCACTTAAGTGTCCACTGACATATGAATGGATAAAGAAGATGTGGCACATATATACAATGGAATATTACTCAGCCATGAAAAGAAATGAAATTGAGTTATTTGTAGTGAGGTGGATGGACCTAGAGTCTGTCATACAGAGTGAAGTAAGTCAGAAAGAGAAAAACAAATACCGTATGCTAACACATATATATGGAATGAAAAAGAAAAAAATGTACTGATGAACCTAATTGCAGGGCAAGAATAAAGATGTAGACATAGAGAATGGACTTGAGGACATGGGGCTGGAGGGGGAAGCTGGGGCGAAGTGAGAGTGGCATCGACATTTATACATTGCCAAATGTGAAATAGTTAGCTAGTGGGAAGCAGCAGCATAGCACAGGGAGATCAGCTCGGTGCTTTGTGATGACCTAGAGGGGTGGGATACATATGATGAGAGGAAGGCTCAAGAGGGAGGGTATATGCTGACATATGTATGCATATGGGTGATTCGCTTTGGTGTACAGTAGAAACTAACACAGTATTATGAAGCAATTATACTCCAGTAAAGATCTATTAAAAAAAAACAATTACTGTGAGAAATAGTGGAAAGGGGGAGTTTTCTTAGGTGGAAAATAATTTGAAGTTAGTAGTAGTAAAATATGTGGTTGAAGTGCTGTTGCTTTGGGTCATCCCTGTTACTTTATTTATTGTACATAGAATTTTTTACCCAAACGAGGATATGTCTTTATATGTGAAGATTCTTCACAGCAGAATGTCAACATTAGTGTTTGGAACTGATGACTGAGACAACACACATTTTCTGTTGGAGGCAGTTGACCACAGTCATCCACCCAGAAAACCCAGGAAGAGTTGACAGGAAAGCAGTAGAGAAGTGAAATTCTGCTATACTTTGCTTGTGGTTGATGATGGCCTTATTTTCAGCAGGAACAAATCGGGGTTATAAAGCAACAGATCTGTCTGCGAATCCAGATCTCAGTCCCAACAGTCTAGCCCTAGGTCTAGTATGGATGGTAGCTGAGGAGGATATATTTGCCCTCAATCTGGAGACTTCTAAGTAATTCCAGTGGGCTTGAGGTGGCTTAAGTATGACCTTTACTGAAAGCCAGGCTGTTTTGATGAAAAGGCTGCTTTTTATCTTGAGGGAATTGGGGCTTGTGGCCAGGAACTTTCTTGTGGATGTTCTACGCCAAGACACAGGTCTGGCCGATCATGGTTCTCTGTTCTCGTGATCACAGTGCTGTGTTCACTGTGAGACACACAACTCGTGAAGGCCAGTCACTGAGGCTGGGGGATGGGGCCCTGTTATTGGCAGCCCCGATCAAGAATGCATGATTTTCCTGAGAGAAGAACATTAGTCAAGGAAAGAGGTGGTGCTAGGCAGACACAAATGGCAGATACCCTCTCTAGGGGAAGTGGGATGACAAATGTGAGCCAGGAGAGGCAAAGAGGGAATGAGATTTCAGTTAAAGCAAAAGTAGAAGGGGGCCAGTCTGCAAGTGAAAAAATAATTCACCCAACAGTGCTTGTATTATGGGGGTGAGGGGTAATTTTGAGGAAATGATCACTTTAAATTATATAATTTTGTGGTATTTACATTTCCTGCCACACTTAGATATTTTTAAGATCAGAAAAACATACTAATTTCAGAAATATTTAGTGTCTACCTATGCATCTAGCATTTGAGATATAATAGTGAATAAGACAGACATACCCCAAGGAACTTACTGCAGAAGACTTAAAAAGGATTTCTACCAGGCAACCCAGAAAGCTTTATGCTCTTCTGTGGAATAGTTGAGGTGCATGCAGTTTGGACTTAAGAGTTGGCACTTCCCTGGTGGCACAGTTAAGAATCTGCCTGCCAGTTCAGGGGACATTGTTTTGAGCCCTGGTCCGGGAAGATCTCACATGTCGCAGAGCAGCTAAGCCCATGTGCCACACCTACTGAGCCTGTGCTCTAGAGCCCATGAGCCACAACTACTGAACCCTCGTGCCACAACTACTGAAGCCCATGTGCCTAGAGCCCGTGCTCTGCAACAAGAGAAGCCACCGCATTGAGAAGCCCGTACACTGCCATGAAGAGTAACCCCCGCTCAACACAACTAGAGAAAGCTCGCGCACAGCAATGAAGACCAAATGCAGCCAAAAATAAATTTATTTTAAAAAAGTTAAATTGTGTGACATGCCTAGTGCAGCATGCAGGTGTCCAAAAGAAGTTATACAATAAATGGTAGCTCCCTTTCCTTTTCCTTACATCTTCAAAATTCTTTGGACGTTAGTCATTCTTGAATTAAAAAACAAGTACTTAATTACCAGGAAAATTATCTTTTGGAGGATCAGTGATATTGCTTCTGATTCTTAAGACAGAATTGAATTCATTAAACACACTTAGAACATGATTTATGAGGAAGAAGAAGGTATTTTCTTCCTCAAAGGCTCAAGGACTTGGAGAAAAACAAAGGTGGAGAAGAGAAGAGTTAAGGTTGTCCTAGGTCCAGGCAAGAGAATGTACGTGAGACCAGAAGCAGCACGTGGAATTTCTGTTGCACATTATTGATTCGGCAGCTTCTCTAAAGATCATACCAAGCTTCACTACACTAATAGTGGCTTTTGTATCAAAAATCATTACTGAGGGTAATGTCCTAAAAGCTCAGGCCTGAACAAAATCACAAGATAAATTCAGCAGGATCATGCCTCTCTTGCATTTCAGGGTGAGCTAGGTGGCACGGTGGGGTCACTACCCACGTGGAAGCTCTAGGAATAAACTAAACCAGGAGAGGGTGTTAACCATTGAGAGGCAGGGGCAGAGCTCTGGTGGGAAAACAAAAGGCACGAGGCAAATCCAAAGTAAAAAAGAGAATAGAGAGGAGAGTTAGGGGCATCCCGAAGTCAGTCTAGTAGCATGGCCGGGGCAGCTAGGTAAGTTTTCAGGGTCTGTGTGGGCACCAGAGAATGCCCAGGGTGTGCTTGAGAAGACCATATTCTAGTGGTTCAAAGCTGCACTGTCCAACTCGGTGCCTGGGAATGAAGGAGGTATTGGGCCTGGTGGAGAGAACTTTATTTTTACAGAGAAATTCAGTAAGACCATTAAAAAGGAATTAGAAAATTGCCCTGCCTGCAGTGTAGAAAATAAACTGCACTAGAGCAAGCCTAGAAGTATCTAAAAGAAGTGTTTCTCCCTCATACATAGTCCTTATAAGGAAGCCAATGCAACCACTTTTCTGCCTTCCAGGCTTGAGGACCACAAGTTCTTCTCTTTCAGAAAGTCCTAATTATTTTCTCATAAAGTTTCTATCAGCTGTCAGATTTTAGGATTCTTGTTTGGAGAATGCTGGAAGCAGGGTGTTTTTGCGTTGTGAACCGTGAGTTCCCAAGTCCAGTTCAAGGACATGCCTAAACATCCCTGTATTTTATTTCTAAAACAGTGATTCTGTAACATAAACAGGCTTTGGCACCCAATTTTTCATGCCATTATGGCAAATGTACTGGAAAGAAAACCTGATCTTTCTTAACCTCTTTCTCACACAGATGTGCTCTCTGTACCCTTGACTCTGGCTCTGCGACAAGTGTATATGCTTGTGAGGATTAAATCATGAAGTATCTCACCTAAATCCTGACACATAGTCGATCAACAAATGCTAGTTTAGCTGTCAGTTGTAATCAGCAGCATCAGCATGATTATTCTCACCAGCTGGATGCAAGTCTAGCATGCAAACATCACAGTAGTGAAGAGTATTTCTTGAACCTACCCTTTCTATGTGGTGGAAAGTATATGGGGGGTGCTCCCATCTTGGGGGAGTGCTCATTGAAAGTACCCCTTGGAGGTATTCAGGAGAATTCTGATAGCACTGCCCTTGATTTGGCATTCTTACGAAAGGTAGATTAGCTTGCATTCCAGGGACCAAACCAGGGTGATGTATGGACTTTGGTTAGTGATTGGGTTAAGGCTGGTATTTCTATAGCTTGGTCTTAAACCGCTTTTTTTAAACATCTTTATTGGAGTATAATTGCTTTACACTGGTGTGTTAGCATCTGTTGTATAACAAAGTGAATCAGCTATACATATACATACATCCCCATACCTCCTCCCTCTTGCGTCTCCCTCTCACCCTCCCTATCCCACCCCTCTAACCACATTTTTACCTCTTTACCCTGTTTCAGCTGCACTGATCTCCTTTGAGTTCCTTTAGTTTACAGGTCCTTTCCTCCCTTGGTACATCCTCTGCGCTTGCCCTCAGTCTGGACTGTCCTGCCTCCAGCTCTTCACATGGCTGCCTGTCCCTTCTCATCTATCAGGTGTCAGTTTACCTTCCCTCCTCAACCAGGTCTTACCTGAAAATCTCACCTAAACTAGTCTCTATCCTCTGTTACAAGATTCTCTACCACGTTCATAGCACTTTTCAGAATTTGTAATTCAATATGTGTATTGCTTATTAAAAATCTGTATTTACTATAATGTTTAATACAATGCTGATATTAAATATAAGTATCACATATTGAATATTTTCAGCTGAAGGAGTTTGAGAAAATGGCAGAGGCAGGAAGGTCACTGACCTTCTCCCCCCATCCCCTCTTTCCCTTCTGCCCTGAAGTAGGTCATAAAACCCTTGTGTGAGGATTGACTTCCCTATAACCTCCCTATATAACATCCATATATACAAAGACAAAGGGACGCCCCAGGGGAATCCAGAGAGGCTTCCCTAAGTTTCCCCTGGTCTGCTACACTTACCTCATACTCTTGGCCCTATCATATTTCTCTGTGCCTGTCCATTCTTCATCAACCCTAGCATAAATATACCCCATTTAACCACTACTTCAGGTCTTCAGTTCCTTATGAAGGTTCTCACTCATAAAACTTAAATAAATTGTATACTTAAATAACGTAAGCTTTTCTCCTATTAATCTTTGTCAGACCCAGCCAGGAACCCTAAAAGGGTTGAGGAAAACTTTTTTTTCCCCTGCAGTACCATAAACTGAGTGGCTTACAAACAACAGAAATTTTTGTTTTGGAGACTTGAAGTCTGAGATCTGGGTGCCAGCATAGTCTCATTCTCATAAGAGCCCTTTTTGGGTTGTTGACTGCCACCTTGTGTCCCCACGTGGTGGAGAGCAGAGAGCAACAAGCTCTCAGGGCTTTTATAAGAGCCTTAATCCCATTCACGAGGATTCCACTCCCATGAATTCATCTAATCCTAGCTACTTTGCAACGGACCCAACTCCCAATACCATCACACGGGAGGGTAGACTTTCTGACATGAATTTTGGGGGGACACAAGCATTCAACCCTTAACACACTATCTTTTTAGAGGGCAAAAATGAGAGAAGCTTCCTCGGTGGGGGAGTAATCAGATGATTTGACCACCGGGTGGTCTGGATTTTAGTGCTGGCTATTTAAAGGAGTTGTCTGGGAAAGCCAAGTGATCAGTTTCTGAGGATCTTGCAGCCCATGGGAGGTTATAGCATCCTCTATTGGAAAAGGGAGCCCCTGGCACCATAAGGAGTTAAGTTCAGGTGTAACCCCTTCTGGGGAAGTAGACTCTTGTCTCAATTTGCTCATTGTCCAGACAACCTAGAATGAGCTCCCTGGATCACTTTTGGTTGATTCTGCTCATTGCATCAATGTATGAGAGTGACTGGGATATAGAAATATTACACAAATATTTTTCCAATACATGAAACAACTAATGAAGGAGCCTGGAGACTGCATGGAAATTAGAGTTTTGGATTACTCATAAACCAACAATGTATTATTCCAGAGTATCCACTAAGTAAGGATCCTAATTTATACCTCTGCAGGAAGATCTGCTTATGGCACATAGCCTGACATGATGGAATTTCATGGTTTCCTGGGAACTCATGCTGACAATCTCTTTTCCCCAGGGATCAGGAGGCATCCTGGAAGCCATGTTATGATATGGAATCTAGAGAAGTAGGGCCTTGAGATATTTGGCCCAAAGTATCCACACTTCCCAGAATGCATATGATGAAAAGGATGTGTGGAAGACTTCATTTACTTTCTGAATATTGCCTCTTTGGCCCTTAGAATCCACATGGCTTCCAGATCCTCTCAGGGCTGGCAGGATTGGTAGATAAGTCATACTTTGCCTAAGGGCACCTCAGAAATGGTTTTTCTATTACGGCTCATCTCACCAATAACTAAGATACCTCCAGGATCACTGGAAATTTGGAGAAGCATAGAATCCTTTCACCCTCAGCTCAGCCTCCTAAAGACAAAACAGCAGAGCTTCCCAGAGCCAATGATAGGATACTGCCAAGTTAGCACTTAGTGGGAACAGGAGATGGGGAGCCAGGGAACTAGAAAGACATGGGAGATAAGTATCCATGGTGAGGGAGGGGAGTAGAGAGGAGGGAGTAGGGGAGTGCATTTAGTCAAGGCGAGTGATTTCTAAGGAGGAGACAACAATTCTAGCCAACATGAACAAAAGGAGGACGAGACAGGGGTGTTTCATGGACAGAAATGGCTGAAAATAGAAATTAGTATTTCAGCCGTGACTCTCTCCAGCTCTCTCTCTGTACATCCTTTTTTCATTCTCCTCTCTTAGCTCATTAGCTTTCTCTACGTCCTAGTCTGCATGGAGGAGTAGGATTGTCCCGTGGTGACATAGTTTTTGGTTTTTAACTTAACACTTCAAGCTACAGCGGAGATTGCCTAACTCTTTAACTTGCTCTTCAGATCCCTTCAGTAGGATAGATGAGTCGTCCACCTTGGGTCAGAGGTCCAACTCCAGTCCAATCACAAAAGGTTAGAGATCTGGCTCATGTAGTAAACAGCTCCTAAAAGTCCATCCCTGTGGGTGGGCAATTGGGGTGTAGGGGGGTTGGTGGGGAATACTGGGTCTCATCAAGCCCTGGGCATTTACCTCTAGGAGTGTCATTTCAGGCAGAAGATAGATTTCTGCAGAGGTTGGAGTAGGGAAGGAGGGGAACTAGAGGGAACTTGATAGATATGAGCTGGTATGCTCCCCAAGTTCTAGCTGTCTTTATTTATCACCTGTTTTTTATAAGAGTTAGTCTTTGAAACTTTCCTGGAGACTAGGAGGAGGAAGCAACTGGAAATGGCTGGCTAGGGTGAAAAAGCTGGAGTAAGAGACTGGACAAGAGTTTCTTTTCCCTTTTTTTTTTTTTTTTAAACTACTTTATTGAGGTATGAGTGACATAGAAAAAGCTGTACAGATTTTTTTTTAATTAATTTATTTTTGTTAGTTTTGGCTGTGTTGGGTCTTCGTTTCTGCGTGTGCGCTTACTCTAGTTGCGGCGAGCGTGGCCTACTCTTCATTGCAGTGCGCGGGCTACTCATTGCTGTGGCTTCTCTTGTTGCAGAGTACAGGCTCTAGGCACGTGGGCTCAGTAGTTGTGGCTCGTGGGCTCTAGAGTGCAGGCTCAGTAGTTGTGGCGCATGGGCTTAGTTATTCCGTAGCTTGTGGGATCTTCCTGGACCAAGGCACGAACCTGTGTCTTTGGCATTGGCAGGCAGTTTCTTAACCACAGTGCCACCAGGGAAGTCCTGTACAGATTTAATCTACACAACTTGATGAATGTAGAGAGACGTATATATCTCTGAAACCATCGCCACAGTCTGTGCCATAAACGCATCCATCACCTCCAAAAGTTGCCTCCCACCCTCTTATTTTGTGATAAAAACACCTAATATAAGGACTACCCTCTTAGTAATTTTTTTGTAATACAATACAGTATTGTTAATTATCTGACAGCATTTTCTGATATAGATTCGTTTACTGGTTTAGGCAAGGACATGGTTTTAGATTGCCCTGTGTACCCTTTTTCATCCTTTCCTATCCTCTGTGACCAAAGGGACACACTTGAAGATGGTTTGGGTGGGATTAGAATCGTCTTCCCAGAAATAGAAATTTTTCCTTCAGGAGCTTGAATGCGATCTTTCTCCTGATCTCATTAAGGATGGGCTGAGCCGACCATGTTAGGCGAATATTGGAGTTACATGGGACTTTCTTTAATCTCCTGGCCCTGGGTCTTTTCTACATAAAACTTTATTTTATCCTTTATTCTGTGACATTTGCTTTGGCTATTATCTCCAGAAGTTAAACTACGTCAAAAGGTTTTTGAAAAATGAGTGTATTGCCCTCACTGACTCATTGTCATGAGAATAGACAGCTTCAAAGGCTGCAGCAGGTATTAAGACAAGGCCTTTCTTTTTTCCCCCCTGAATCTAGGCTGGTGAATCTTAATCAAAATGTTCTTCTTTTTCAAAACCTCCACCCATGTTTCTGAAGTGCCTTTCAAACAATTTATTTTAGAATCTTTGTGTTTTATTTAGGTCCCTATGGACATCACACATTAAATTTAGGGAAGTACTCTTCTTTCATGCCCTCCCCAAGGCAGTTTGAATTCCTCTCCTCATACTCAAATTTCCCCAACACAGTTTTCTCCATTCCCTTGTTTAGTGTCATTTTCCACTAAGGTTTTCCCTTAAGACCTAAAGAAAATACGGAAGTAAGTGGATGTATTGGCTTGTTGGTTATTTAAGGGGGCAGGGAGTTCCCTAGAAGGTTTCTTCTCTAGGAATAAAGATCCAGATGTGATGTCCACTTAATTTCTTCCTCTTAAACCATCTGAACTAGGCTTCCCTACCTTTGTGAGTAAAAAGGGGATTTATTATTAGAACAGAAAAAGATACAATAAAAAAAGAAATAGGACATATGTAAACTGTAATCATGGTGACATTTGAACTTATCTGGTACTCATCTTGGCTTTCCTCGGAGGCTCTTTCCAGCCCTTGTGGTCTGATAGCTATCCTTGGGATGCAGTCAAAGTAGGATCAGAAGTAGAGTCCCCACTGGGCAAATTGAAGGTATCTGTTCCCCAACCTTGGATCTTGCCTGAGGAATTTGTGGGGCACTGTTTCACAGTTAGAGATGTGAAGTTTTTGAGCCCATTATTGACTAGAGAGCTTGGACCATGTTTGCCTTAAGTGGAAAATAAATCGCAATTGCAACATATTTTGGTATCACAAGCAGGAATGATGTAACAGAGGCATGTGGGTGTCAAAAGCAATCATCTTCAGTAGCCAAGACATTTTTGCAAGGGAGGAAAAATACATGGGAGGCACCAGGGGGCAAAATCAGAGATGAGGTAGGCCTAAGGAAAAGTCTCAGGATGCATGGAGTCTCCCTCCTCTAAGATTACTGATTACTTTCTGTCTGATGTTGAGCTAGTTTTCCAGGTTTGATCTGGAACAAAGGAAGCTGTGATAATATTACGCTAACATGAACATATAAAATACAAAAGGTCTCCTTCCAAAAACATCACTTATACTTCCTTAGACACCTTCCATGTTCCTCTCCCTTTTACACCTCCTTCCATAAGTTTATGGAGGTCTGTGCTTTCACCCATCACTATCAAATATTACTCCCAAGAAAGGAGCTTATCAATTTGATTATACTGAAGACAAAAGTCTTGCCTCCCCTCTATCCCCTACCCCAGGGCATTTGTCATTCTATAGAAAAATTTAAGCGTTTCCATATTTCAAGTTTTCTTTGGCTGTCTTTTTCTGTTTTCCATGTGCCAATATGGAAAAATCTGCTGTCTAAAGTTTTGGCTTTTTTCTTACCAATTAACTTACTCCCTTGGTCTACCTTTTTTATCCCATTAGATTGCAACTAACAGTTTAATTAAAATAGACTACAAAGTTAGAATTTGATAGGTCAAAAAAGAAAAAAAAAAGCCTGCTTTTACACATAGTAGCAATTCTTCTACACAGCTGCCACCCTAAAGATAATGAGCGCCTCTTTACATAGCTAACTCCGCTTACTGCCGTATCTGTCTGCTTGGTCTTGTGGGAGAGACTCAGCATCTCCGTGGGTTGTGTGATCAGTGCCTTCTCCCAATTCCAGACCTTTCCCCTAGTGGCCTAGTATACTCTGCATTTCTAAGTAGGGAAATGTCAACAGGGCAGTGCTGTTTATAGGTAAATATTGGATAGTTCTCTCTTCTAAAAAGTGATTTGAGCGTTCTATGTTATAAAGATAAAATACCAAAGAGGAGACAGGCATCCAAGATGGGAGGAGGCTGACTGATTGCTAGGGTAAGAGAAGGGAAGCAGCTAGATATTAATGGAAACTTAAAGGAATGATAGAATTTTCTGGTAGCTTAGTAAGGTAGAAACCAGTGGCCCTCATCTCTGGCTGCACTAAATCACCAGGTACTTCTTGAAATACTTATGCCTGGGCCGCATGCTTGGGGGTTCTGATTTAAGTAGTCTGAGTAGAGGCCTGAGCATCTGTATTGTGAAATGTACAGCCAGAGTTGAGAAACACTGATCTAGGACCAGAAGAGATTATTCAGTGTTTTCAGAAATGGCTCCTCAAACTGAAGGATATAATAAGATTGTGTCTTCTGCTATACAAATCCAGACTCTCAGTGGAGGGGGTCCTAGAACCTGATTTTTTTTTTTTTTTTTGTAGAAGCGTCTCTGATACTAATTCAGATGGTTCATGGACCATCCTTGGAAAAATACTTTAGAATGGAAAGAGAAGAGAGTGTCTCCTTTCTATATACTGTTTATGATGAATATGTTTTATTTCAGCTTCATAAGGATCCTATGAGGAAAGTAAAATTATCCCATTTTACAGTTAAGGAACTGGTAAAGGAGATGAAGTAACTTGTCCAACACCACAGAGCTAGTAAATAGCAAAGTCTGAAATCACTCATGACTGTTGAGTTGAAGTGCTAAGGACAAGGAAAGATTTAACCATGGATTTATTTTCCTCCACCTTGCCATGCCTCCTGTTGGTACACTAGCTGAGCCCCAAGGGTCATCAGCTCTTGGCTGAAAGAGGATGGATGAGAGGACCTGGCTGAGAAGCAGAAACACAAGTTATGTTGACATAACTTGGCCCAGGCAGGGAGAGGTTCTAGGGAAGTGCTAGGGTCAGACAGATGTTTCAGTGCTGCAAATTCTGAGAAATTGTAAGCTTGGCCAGCCTGGCATGTAAGAAAAAGACAATCGTTTTAGAGAAAATTAGAAAGGCTCACTGCTTTAATTCTTGTTTTTTCCTGTTGTCTGTCAAATGTCAACTTTTTGTCCCCGTAAGGAAATAAGCCCTCTACCAGTAAGGAAGGTCTGAAAGCTCCGTTGACAGCCATTTGTGGCTATAAATGTAATGGGCAGAAGGACAGCATTGTCAGAGCTGTGAAGGTTTATGAATGGAGAAGGGAGTGAACTCACGGTAGTGATCTGGTCTTTGCTGAATCTGGCTTCTGAGGAGGAAAGAAGCCCATTTTCTGTTATTCTCTCTCCCTCATCAGAAGGGACCATCTCCCCTGAGTTCTACACGTTTTAGCCAAAAACAAATACAGCTCAGATGTGGTTCAAGGTCCTCTGTATTCTGGACTCTGTATACCACTGCTTGCTCAATACTTCCATGTGGATTCCTCAGTCGGTTAAACATGTTTGTCTTCTAGCACATTCTCAATGTCAGAGGCTCACTCTATTGTCTTCCTAGTTACTCCAAGCGGAAACAGAGCATCTCCCCCTCTCACCCGAGAGCTAATCTAGCGCCAAGTTCTAGGGCTATATCCTCACAAATACGTCTTGGATCTGTCTATTTCTCACGATCCTCGTTGTCAGCTGCTCCTTCAAACTGCCATTAGAACATGCCTGGACCATGATAGGAGACCTCCCTTTCACTGCTTTTCATGCATCCATGCATGCCCCTTGAATCCATTCTTCCATTGTGACAGATGAGTGATCTTTTCAGAATGTTGATTTTTATTTTAAACCTGTAGATTTTTAACATACTGTTAGAATAAAGATCACAACCTCTGACTTGGCTGGTCAGGCTTGGCCACTGTCCACTTCCCCAGCTGCCTCCCCCTTGCTTTCTCAGTTCCATTCATGCTCATCTCCTTTGGTCTCTTGAATGTTTCATATTTGTTCCTTCTTTGGGGTCTTTGTACTAGTGTTCCTGCTGCTGGGATTCCCTCCCCTTTGCATGTTAATGCTTTCTCATCCTTCAGATCTCTACTTTAAATATTAGTTCCATGGGTGTCCTTTCCTGCCCCTCGTAATCCTCCAGCAGTGCACCCTGCCTTCCTACATACACCTTCCAACTGCTTATACGAGCATGCAGGGCCAGGGCAGGGGCTCAGCCTGTTCTGTTTACACTCTATCCCCATCATAACTTGAGTGACTAGCACATAGCAAGTACTCTACTTGTAAGTGAAGAAATAAAGGCATAATAAATAATGGGCATGACAACACCCACCTTCCCCTATTCCCCCCCACCCCATTCTTTTTTTTTTTTTGGCGGTACGCGGGCCTCTCACCGCTGTGGCCTCTCCCGTTGAGGAGCACAGGAGCACAGGCTCCGGACGCGCAGGCTCAGCAGCCATGGCTCACGGGCCCAGCTGCTCCGCGGCATGTGGGATCTTCCCGGACCGGGGCACGAACCCGTGTCCCCTGCATCGGCAGGCAGACTCTCAACCACTGCGCCACCAGGGAAGTCACCCCCACCCCCATTCTTACATAAACACTTTTACATTTCCTCTATCTGAGCTACAGAGGATTCCAGGATTTCACTTCTTAAAAACTTCAGTTGCTCAACTCACATTTTTAATACGATCACCTGGCTAGAGTCGAAAAGACTATGATCAAAGACTGTTTACTAAACACCCTCTACTATTCTCTCCCACTTGATCTTGTTAAGGACTTGGTGAATTGGGTAGGGCTGCTGTAACTGGCTACAGAAGAGGAAACTGGAGCCCAGTGAGATGGACTGTTGAGCTCAAGGTCAGACTGAGATGAGGCATGAAAGGGAAAAGAGTCCTTGTTAGGATTTCTTTCTAGCACAAGTGATGATAATGTTAGTAATAATAATAGTTAACTTACTGAGTGTTGGAAGTATTTTGACACCATGCTCATAGCTCTGTATAAACTGTTTTATAGGTACCATAAAACCCTGTGAGGTAGTAGGATGGAAGCTGAGCCTTAGAGGGGTAAATGACCCACTGTCAGTGAGGTACAGAGAGAACTAGGCACTGTGGCGCCAGCCCTCTGCTCCTGTGACTCATGGACATTCACAGGGGCTCCTGGCTTCCTAGATGCCATTTCTATCATGTGAAAAAAAAAAGCAAAAACGAAACCTTCAGTTTAAAAAGTCTTGCTGTTTTTCTTTTTGCTATTCATTGGTTCATTGGCCTTCCTTTTGTGGTTCCCTGTTTCCTTTGTACCACATCCTGCTTTCTCCTGGGACTCTTCATTCTTCATGGAATGTAGGAAGTTGGGTTGCTGCTGAAGTAGCTGTCACAACAAAAAACATACCTTGGGCTTCCCTGGTGGCGCAGTGGTTGAGAGTCCGCCTGCCGATGCAGGGGACACGGGTTCGTGCCCCGATCTGGAAAGATCTCACATGCCGTGAAGCGGCTGGGCACGTGAGCCATGGCTGTAGAGCCTGCATGTCCGGAGCCTGTGCTCCGCAACGAAAAAAAAAGATTGTTACTCTTTCTCTGTTCTCAACAATCCTTAGGGTTAGGAAATTGTTTTTCTTTCTTATGTTTCAATTTAATGGCTGCCAGGAACACTTTGTTGGGGCCATATCACGGCTCTCTGGGAAATGGGCCGCAATGAATCGGCAAGCTTAGGAGGGCAAGGTGGCATCACTTAACACGAATTTGCTATCTCTTCCCTAGATCTAAGTTAGGATGATGGGAAAGATATCCAGTGTAAGGGGAATTTAAAAATCTCACCTTGGGGACTCTCCCTGCCCTCCTGTGTTTATGCAGTATAAAGCGCCAGGGTTGAAAAATGGCTTTTCATGGTTAGGGGCAAAAGTTATAGCCAGCTGACTCACAATGCATACTCACCAGCTTGTATTAGATGTCGCAATTTGTAAAACAGGCCCTATTCTTCACGATTATTTCTACACCTGCCTTTCAGGGGCTTATTGACTTTGGAACTCAGAAACACCAGGACCTTTGGAGATACCTTTTGAACTATATCAGATGTTGAACAAAATCTGGCTCCTTGGTCATCTTGGTGATGTGGCTGTCTGGGAATAGGCTGGACTCAGGTGAAGGTCTTTAGGACAGAGATGGACCTGCTAGTAAATTCTCCTGTGCCCTAGTACAGATTTATTTTCAATTTACACCATACACAGGCCTGTGAGACAGCTTCACTGGTAGCTGACATTTTTTTGTTTATTTCCATTCATCATCTAGTACTGTGATTCTTTCTTGCTCTAGGTCTAAGATGAAGGTTTGGTAGTTTGGACCTTGCTGCCTCTAAGACCAGATTCACGTTCATCTAACATTTGCTTAGCCTTTATAATGTCTTGGGCCCTTCCATATGTATCAGCTCATTAAATTTGTTTCATTCAGTCCTGCAAGGTGCCTATTACCATTTTGCTCTTTCTACTGAGAAAACAGGCATAGAGGGGATTAACCAACTGCCTAAGCCCTACAGCCGATGACTGGCTGATTGGGGCTTATGCCCAAGTGTTCTCAGGCTCATTCCTGTGCTCTCTCCTTAAGCCCCAACTGCCCAGTGGATGATGCTGCTGACCTTGTCGCCAGATGTCCTGGACAATTCAACTTTGTGCAGCCAAAGATGTGGGGCTCTCCACTCTCATCTGAGTCCCTTTCTCAGGACTTGTTCACTGACCTTTTGACTATGAGGTGCCCTTGTGGTTGTCATCTCCCAGAGCCTGTCATCTCCTGGCCCTTTAAACATGCTGTTCTTGTGGGAAGTTACTTTCTATGCATCTGTTGCCTTCTGACTCCAGCACTGCACTGAGGATTGAACAGTGAGCAGAAGTCAAAGTTCATGCTCTTGGGAAGCTTTTTCTAGTATGGGAGACAGCAAAGAAATACTATCATGTCAGACAGTGATAATCCCTCTAGGATAAGCAAAGTAGGACATGAGGATTATAAATAATGGGGATACTATGTTAGATGGAGAGATAGAGGAGACCTCTCAGAAGAGGTGGCATTTGAGATTAAACTTGAATAATATGAGCAGTGAGTCTTATGGATATCTGGAAGGAAAGTGTCAGAGGAAATAGGCAGTGCAAAGGCCCTGAGGTAGAAACACACTAGATGTGCTCACGGGTGAACAAGAAGCCTGACTGACTGGGGTGGGTGAGGGAAGAGTGAAAGGAAATGATAGGATTGGTATCTGGGAGAAGTGGGCACAGCAATTAGACTGTGGTAGGGGCTTTGGGTTTTCAGTGTGATGGGAATCTACTGGAGGGTTTTTGAGCTGGGATGTGATACACTGTTTTTAAAAGACGCTCTATTGGTAAAAGACTATGGGGGGGCAGTGGGGGGACAGTAGAGCGGACAACCCAATTAGGAGGCTGCCACCAGTTTAGGCATGTTGGTGGACTTGGGTGGTCAGAAGTGGCTGAGTTAAAAATGTATTTTGATGGCAGACAAGATAGGATTTGCATGTGTATTAGATGTTGGGGTTAGTTCACTCACTCTGGCCCAAGGCCAACACTCTCATATACATACTTGGAACTGGTGGCTACCACCCGTGAGAACTGTCAAAGAGGCAGAATGGTGGGCACTTGTTCTCAGCTTCTTACCTTCATCCTGGGGTATTCGATCCTTCCTTTATGGAGGGGTGTCCTCTACAGGTACGTGTAGCTTTGCTGTGTCTTCTGTTACGCATTGCTGTCGCTGTACCTGAGAAGCTGAGATGATTAAAATATACATCAACTGTTTACTGCTCTCAAGGAGCTCTTAATCCAATGAGAGAGGTTACATTATAAGATGGAGTGAAAAAATTCTATAAAGAGGTAAAAAGTTCTCTGAGCAAACAGGGATGTGAGTGACTGATTCTAACTTTGGTCAGAAGACTAAAAATCAGGTTTGATACGGGAAAGTGGCAAGGGATCTGAGCTTTAAAAGAGATCCTCCAATTTCATGTTCATGTCTGTTCATGGTCAGTTTCCTAAATTTTTCCCCTTACCCTTTCTCCCTCTGTGACTCTTTGCTCCTTTGTATTTATTGTTCCATAAATGAGTAATCCTCCTTCAGTCTGGAGGCAGGGGTGGAAGAAGTGTGCATTTGTCTCAGTGACTAAGACCACAAGCCAAATTGGAATGGAGACCCAAGGCTATTTTTGTCCTGTGGCCGTAGGCATCAGGTTTCAGAGTGAGCCTTGATTGCCCAGTGACCCATCAAAGCCAGGACAGTGAGGGAGCTTGTTAGAACTTTGTAACATGAAACTTGTGAAATCCTCTGACCCAGGGAGCTTGTGCCTCTGGGCCTAGAGAAGGTCTATTAACCTTGCTCAGTGGGCCACCTGACAGCTTTCTGACCTGCTAGGGAAGAACATTTCCAGTCATTACCCATCTCAGACTGAGGCAAGTTCTGTGAGGGTTTGCTTCTGTCCTGCAGAGCTCTTTTTCTCTGGCTTGACCAAGCATTCCTTCGTAATACAGATGAAAACATCATCATGACAAAAGGCCTAAGGTTTCTGACGTTGTCAGGGCCCTGATAGATTCTCAGGCAGAATTATTGTAGATCTGTTTATAATATCCATGCTTCCTGAGGAGTATGAATATGTTGCTATATTGTCAAGTGTTATTAACTGACACTGATAGGAGAGACTCCTATTATTGGGAGGGGGGGTGGGTGGAAGCAGTCTGTCTGGACTTTCTCTGGAGCACTTGCCAGCTAAGCTTGTGAGTTGTTACATGTGTCTCCCATACTGAACTCTAAGCTCTTGGAGGACAGTGTGTCTTACTCATTTTTTTTCCTTCCAGGATTAGAATAGTCATGAGCAGACCATGCTTCAAATTGAATATTAGTCAAGTTGTTGAAATCTTCTTAATCTGCCTTAATTCCTTTAGGTAGGAAAGGGAAAACATAAACAGTTACAAAGTTATTGAAATATTAAACAAGATGATGCAACTATAAACACACTTAGTACTGTGAATTCACAGTAAGCAGTCAATAAACAGGACTACTGCTGTAGTATGGTGAGTGCTCAGTACTTTATCCTGAATGGATGGAGGCTGCTGGAGACAAGAGGGGTCTGCTGGAGGAAGTAAAGTCCTATGACTGGCACAGGGAAACAAGCAAGAGCTAGTGGCCCTCGTCCCAGACCCGCTCCTTTCCTAGTAGGTCAGAGCTGGGACTGTGGTTGGTGAAAGATGTCAGAGTTCGTTTTGGGTGTGCCCTAGTAAACCAGGACACTAGTCTATGGAAGGCATTTGCCAAAGGTTGAGAACCCCCTCCTTCGAGTAGCATAAGGAATGTCAAAGGCTGGAACTGGACTAATGTTTGGGCCACTTGTCTCGGAGGCAGCTCGACTCATGGGATGCAGCAGAATGGACTGACACCTGGTTCTAATCCATTTCTATTTCACTGACTTACACCTTCGTTTAATGTTGACTTTTGCTGAGTAATATCTATCTAATGACATGGGATGAAGTGTCATGAACAACCATATGGGGCAGTTCACATCTCCTGTGGTGTGAGGGGTGGGTCTTCGGGGTAGACCTCTAGTGGCGTTGGGGTGTGTTTGGGGAATTCTGGATCAAAATAAACCAACTCCTGTGGTTGCCTCTCTAAGCATCCCATGTTTTAAGTGTGTGTGAGTGCTTGCCTTTCTTGACAGGACCAGAACCCAAGAGTTTCCAGATAGTTTCTCATATCAGCTTTACTCTAGGCACAATTTAATTGGAGATAAAGATGATTCCCAATTGTAGCTTTCCTTCTTAATACCTTATCTTGTTTAATACTCACCAAAAGCCTGAAATAAGTATTATCTCCATTATCCACATGAAAGTAGAGATGTAAGTAACTTTCCCAAGGTCATAGGATAGGAAGGATTTAAATCTAATCTTTTAAGCTTCAGCTATACCACTCACCTCGCAGTAGGTGTCTCACTTATTAAAAAGTGAGCTTGCAGTGTTACGTGAACATAATTTTAACTTATTAGTAGACTGTGGAGCCTATTCTAGTGCTTTAACCATTCTCTGGTCATTAATTTAATAGCTTTTGTTAATAAAGGAAATAAAGTGTTAATAATTTCAGAACAATTTTCTTAGACTCATCTGGTAAACTGAGTATTTTTTTCTTTTGTACCATGCAATACTGAAACATTATCTAGTAATACAGGTACTTGTAGAAGTATTTTAAAAATGCAGTGCTTTTCACCCTTTTTGAGCTGTGATAAAAGAATTTTTATGTATGTGAGCATGTATTATCCTTCAAAGTATACACTGTAGGAGGTCATATTTATTTCAACTTACGTCACCATTGGTCCCTCACTTTGGGAATTATTTTCAGACTGAGTTAACAAGCTGTGAAAGAATCTGT
Source organism: Platanista minor (assembly GCA_004363435.1). NCBI lineage: Eukaryota > Metazoa > Chordata > Mammalia > Artiodactyla > Platanistidae > Platanista > Platanista minor. Next base: position 24,531 of record RJWK010013193.1, read on the forward strand.
CCCATTTAAAAAATTTCTTCTACTATTGAGATTACAAATACATGTGTAACATTCACTAAAGATCTGTTGCGCAGCTCATTTATATTCATGATCATATGCTTTAGAGATGATGTGGGAAATTGAGATCTGTTGCTTGAGATTTCTCCATTTACTACATATGGCATGCCCAATTAAAAATTGGAAATAATTTTATCCGTTGAAACCCACCCACCTTCCATTTTGCATGACATTGTCAAGGGTGCTTCACCTTCAGACATGTCTAAATATAGTTTAATTGGACCCAGTGTGGAAATCTACAATCTGTACTACCACTTATGAGCAGTGCTCCAAATCCTACTTTTGAATTTTTATAAACATCGTTAATATTAGTTCAATTTTCTATTTGCTAAAAGACACATATGGTTATTCTCAAAATTGCAGTTCTTGAATTATTGAAATAAGATTTTTTTCTTCTTTATAAAGATGAGATAAAGACAACTATAGTGTTGACAAATGTGAAGTCAGATGTCTTTAATTCCTGACTGTACCACTACTGGTTATCAGTCTTTATGGAGCAGACCTGACCTCTCTGTGACTCAATTTCCTCATCTTCTTCCTAGTGTCTGTTTTGCTGTTGAGAACTCTATCAGTGTATTCCTTTGCTGGATAATCTTTTTCTCTTCTGGTAACTTCTAAGTTTTTATTTTCAATATCTTTGATATCCTGCTATTTCTCTATGATGAATGTAGATGTAGGTATTTTGTTTAATTTGCTCAGGAGTTCTGGTGCTTATTCAGTCTGAGGTTTCATGTATTTTTATTAATTTGGGAAGTTTCACAGCCATTTACCTCGTTGAATATTGCTTTCCTTCATTCTCATTTTTTAATATTCCTAATAGACAAATGTTGGATGCTCTCCTTCTGTTCTCCATATCTTTCAACATTTCTTAAAATTGCATCACTATCACTCAGTGATACATCTTGGGTTATTTCCTCAGCTCTTTGTTAATTGATTCTCCCATTGACTATATTTTTTCAATCAACTGGATTTTAAATATCAATGAAAAATATATTCATTTCTAGAAGTCCCATCTTTTCTAGATTTCTTGTACTTTTTTATGGTTCTTTACATTTCTTATTTCCATTCTTTTATCTCTTTAGGCATTTAAGATATTCTAAGCTGATTCAGATTGTCATTCTTAAAGGCTATTAATCTTATTCTGTCCGCTGATTATTTTCTAACATGTCTCATAAGTTTTGACTGGGAACCACCTGTAGGTCAGTTTTCCCTCTTTAGACATTTCACACAGCACTGGTTCAGCCCAGTTTTCCATTTTCTCGTGCTGTGCGTCTCAGTGGTATCAGCTTGGATTTTCATCACTCATGGGCATTGTAAATTGGACTTAAAACCCCAGATGACGTAGGCTTGAGGTTTTGACTGAGGTAATTTTTTTTTTTCTTATGCAGAATCCAAGATAGTGAAAATATTGAGATCTCACTGTGAAAGTAGGCACATTTGTATCTGTTCCCCATTTTCTGAGGGTGTAACACTTTGAGGGTCCTGGCTTTATCCAGGGATTTACATTTCAATTCCTGATCTCACACAGGTCTGATCATCCACATGGGCATTAGGATCTGAACCCCTAGCAATCAGAGGAGACCTCCTGGGTTCTGTATCCTCCTGCATACCACTCATGTTGATCCTTGGCTATTGCAGTGTCAGCTTGTGTACTTTCCACTATTTTAGTTCCTGATGCCTATGGCTTTTGCTTCTTTTTCTAGCTACCTCAATAATGTATTTAAACATGCTTTTTAAAAAATGCTTGGGGCTTCCCTGGTGGCGCAGTGGTTGAGAGTCCGCCTGCCGATACAGGGGATGCGGATTCGTGCCCCGGTCCAGGAAGATCCCACATGCCGCGGAGCAGCTGGGCCCGTGAGCCATGGCCGCTGAGTCTGCACGTCCGGTGCCTGTGCTCCGCAACGGGAGAGGCCACAACAGTGAGAGGCTCGCATACCGCAAAAAAAAAAAAAAAGCTTTTATTCAGAATTTCCAAGCATTTGCAGTGGGAGTAGTTATTTATTAGTTCAGTCCATCAAGGTTATACCATATGGTTTTATTAATATGAAGATTAAATGAGATTTTGCATGTATGGAATTTAGTACCTGATGGTAAACTTGACATTTTTCAGTATTAGCAAACTGACAGGACAACTTTCATAGAGTCAAAACGAACCTCAGGCTACTACTGAGAGGAGGAAGAAGTAACTTGAGCATATATTTTTGGTTATTTCCACATGAAATCCTTTGATAAATCATAGGATTTGATACTGATAAGCATATGTCAATTTGCTAGCACTGTTCCCTGAAGATCTCCATTTCCTCATCATAGCCTCCCAACAGAGAGCTCTCTAGTGGCTTCTTGTTTTTGTCAGCCTTCTTTTAACCATTTCACCATTGTTTTCACAAGAGTTTTATGGAGAACATGGTTTAATTCTTTGCCTACAATGATACATAATGCCAAGTATATCTTTCACTAGGCTACTAGTAAAAATAACATGATTTGCAAAGGTGACAGATTTTTTTCCAATAAAATGAAACCCGAGATCATCTTAGGGCAATGAACAAAGAAAAGCCCTTCTTGACCATATCTGTCATTGACCACAGTTAGTGTCCCAGGTCTTTGATGCTAAACAGATGGTCATATTTTTCTTTGGCAATTAATAAAAACATAGTACAAATAACATGAAAATAATATTTAACTCTGTAAGTCTGGGGGCTTTAAGAAATGTATTCTGGAGTCTTTAGTGCAAAGTGTCCTTTTAGCTTTTATGAATTTTTCTGGTTTTTATAATAAATATGTATTACCCACTAAAGTAGTATTTTTAACAAAATAGAATTATTTATAATTAACCAAAAAATTTGAAATAACCTACAAGCAAAACTGAGAATAGTTAATATGTTTAGTCTTTTCAAATTATAGAATATTTCATTGTCATTAAATAAATATGCAAACAAAAATGATGTATCACCAAGCTATATTCAGAGCAATGTGATTCACTGCAAATGGTTAATTAACAGCAAAGAATAAAAATCAGGTATTCTATTCAAGAATCTAGACAAACTAAAAGCTAAGGAGAATAGGAGATGGACTCAATAAGGATAAAAACATAAAAATAAAGCCATTAATGGGCTTTTGGAAAGACCAGTAAATAGCTCAAACCCTGGCAATGCAAATAATGGAGAGGCCACACATACATAGTATTTGAATGAGAGGATATAACCAGAAACCTTAAAGCAATTAAAAATATAGGTAAAAAAAATAGAAAATAGATAAAATAGAAAATCTCAGTGAAATTTTAAAAACATCAACTAATAAAAATCTTGCTAGATCATGCTAGATTTTATAATTTATTAAGGATTCACTATTTAGGCTTCGGATTGGAGTACCTCACAGGTACTTCAGATCATTCTTAGTTCCTTCAGATCATACTTAAGCTGTTAAAACTATTCCAGGTTTCTGGTAGAAATATTCAAGTTAAAACATGTTTATTCCCCTCATTTTCTTAAAACCTGACAGAAACAGCAAGAAAAAAGCATAACTCATCTACAATGATAGAAGGCAATGATGTCTACTACAACCTCAAATTACAAAGCACTGGCCAGAGATACTCAAATATCTCAGGGAAGAGACTTGAGAGCTGAGAGGTGCTCTTGATGTTCTGCAAGGTAAGGAATGGAACACTCATGGGAGATATAGAATGTCCCTGAAGAGACTTGGTTCAAAACCACAAAAAGTCAAGGAAGTACAACTGAACAATATACCTTGTTATGGCATTTCTACTGTCTCTAACCAGCCCTCTTAATTGAAGTGGGTACTTGGGGTAGGGTAGAGTGACCCAAGAAAAGGAAGGTAGCAGCTGCAGATTGAAGCAGAGAGGTCACAGAGCCACATAATAGTTAAAAATGTTAACATTTAATTTAGAGCAGCTCCTATCACATACTAATTATTATATAAAGGTTATCTTGCTTAATTTTCATAACCTATCAAAGAGTTTACTATCCTTATTTTACAGATGAAAAAACAAAGACAGATTTAAAATTACTAGCTCTTGGATCTTAAGCTAGTAAGTGGCAGCACTGAGATTTTAATCCAGTGGGTGGCTTCAGAGCCTATGTTTTTAATTATAATCCTCTGTGCCTTGCCTCCTCCTCCCTGCCAAGTTTACTACTCAGTTTTCCCTAGGTCAATAAAATATTTAGTGAGAACGTAAAGGAGATCAAAGAGGAGGCTGCAGGTTGCCACATCACATCCTCTTCCTCCACAGAATGTTCTTCATCTGGAATGTGGCAGATGAATCATACAAAGAGGGGTAAAAATATTGAACAAAAGGAAATCAACAACACACGTTGTAAAATGAATTGCCCAAAGAAACATAGGGTTCAGTTCAGTCACTCTCTATATTCTCTTTTGTTATTCCAACAAAGTATAGCTAATACAATTCTAAAAATAAGAAAAGCTCAGGGAGAAGGTTATATGATAACAGGATAATCTGAAAAGCCAGTAGGAAAAGCTAAGAAAAGAAATGGAAGTGAAACCTTAGCTATTACAGAATGAAAGCAACAAAAACTAGAAAAAAAACCAATCTCTAGCAAAGATACAATGGATGGCTTGGAAGATCATCTAAAATAAAAAAAACTAAGAGTAAAGGTTTTATAATATATACAAAAGGTAAATAAGGGAAGGGAGGTCTAATATATGTACAACTCTGTTTGTTTGTTTTTTTAATGTCCGTTCATTGGTTTGTTTTTATTTTTGGCTGTGTTGGGTCTTCGTTTCTGTGTGAGGGCTTTCTCCAGTTGCGGCAAGTGGGGGCCACTCTTCATCGCGGTGTGCGGGCGCCTCACTATCGTGGCCTCTCGTTGCGGAGCACAGGCTCCAGACGCGCAGGCTCAGTAGTTGCGGCTCATGGGCCTAGTTGCTCCACGGCATGTGGGATCTTCCCAGACCAGGGCTTGAACCTGTGTCTCCTGCATCGGCAGGCAGATTCTCGACCACTGCGCCACCAGGGAGGCCCACAGCTGGTATTTTTGAAAATGAGAACAGAGCAGATAGAACAGATTCAAACATTCGATGCCAAGGAGGGTGAGTTTTAAGAATGCCAAGAGCTACAATATTAGAAAAAATAGCTAGATGTTATATTATCAATAAAAATATATTGGTAGATGCTAAAAAGGCACTTGAAGTAAGAAACACATCTTGATTTAAATATTAAGTTTAGTAAAATAGGATTAGATGAAATTGATATGATAAAAAGCTCAAACTACCAGACGTGTTTAGTTATTGGAAGACTAGATTTATTCTCATTAAAACCAGGATAAGAATAAAGGTTCTGTTATTAATTACTATTTAACTTCACTCTTTAATGTTAGCCAATTCAATTAGATGAAAAATAAATACCTATATTAAAAATATGGAAGATAAAGGAGTAATATAAATTCATATTTTTAAATGGTTACAATAACAAACATATCAATAAAAGTTAAGCCTAGAAATAGAAGAAAAATACAGTCAGTAATTCTATGAAAAATTATTTAGCCTTGATAGTAATCAAAGGGATTCAAATTAAGACAATGAGAAATAACGTTTTTCCTACTGGATTAGAAAGCTAAACTTAGTAATGATATTCAAAATTGCTAAAAGTGTGTGAAACAAACATTCTTAGGTACTTTCTGTACAACTGCATATATGTACAACCTTCCAGAAATCTTGGAAATAGTTTTTAAAAGGTTACTACAGTTTGACTCAGCAATTTCACCTCTAGACATTTCTCCTGAGAAAACAATTGGACACGTGTCCAACATAAGCAAGGATATACCTTAAAACATTTTAATTTCAGTTTTTAATAACAAAAAATTAGATACCTAGGATGTTTATGATCTATTGTTAAATAAGAAACTGGTCAGAAAGTTTTTTAAAAAGCTTGGAAGTACATAGAACAAAAATTGTGTATACTAGGTGGCAGGATGAGCTTTTATTTCTTCAATGATCATCTATTTGTATAATATAAAAGTTCATAACTTCTCAATATCACATTACATGGAGAAAATATAAATATTTCTTACTCAGTTTGATTGCAAGTGCTCACCAAAATGCTTAGAAAAAAACGTGAAATTAAAATATTAATGGCAGTAGCCTCTGGCAAATGAAATTATGAATGATAATTTTTCCTCGTGCATTTTTCTCTACTTTTCCAAACGTTTCTTTTTTGTAACTTATTAAAAAAAAAAAAAAAGCAGAATGCTAAAAACAGAGCAAGAAACATGAAGGAAAGTAACCCTTATCCTATTGATTAAATTAAAATTTGCTGTTCCTTTGCCTTATTTCATTAATAAGCGGCTTCAAGTGTGGCCCCAGTAGGAGGCTCATTTGAATTGCACTGCTTTCGCATCCATATTTTACATGTCCTCCAGGCGGCTTCTTTTGAGGAAATATACAAATTAAGACTATAAATGAAGAAATGGAAGTAAAAAGAGCCCTACTTCATAGTCCCATGCTTCTGACCATTTCAATTTTCAGTTCTTTTGGCTCAGACATGGACTGTCTCTGTCCATGGGTTTCATTTCATTACCTTGAGGTTGAAGTAATTAAATGGGGAAAAAGGTAATCTGTTTATACTGAAATAAAGCTTAAAGGAGCTCCACATTCTTTCTCTATTTTCTCCTCAAATTGTAATGTTATCATTTATCTTAGTTTTATAAAAATAAGCTTATTTAAAATTCAAGCAATAGAAAAATACGGGAGATGTAAAATATCACTTAAAATTCCAACACAGAAGTATATTGAGTGATGTTCACCAATTGTTAATGATACCTTCTCTGGATGTACTCAGAGAGGAAGGATGACTGGATCAATAGCAAGAAGTAATTTAAGATAAAAAGCATCAGTCGATACTCCTTAAAAAAGTAAAAATAAATTACTGAATTTACCTTGAACTAAACCAAAAGCAGAAAATTAAATGGAGTTAATTTGTAGTTTAGAAATTATTATTTCACCAGCAGAAGACATCATAGGTCCTTAAAAGACAATGCTAAAGTTAAGGAAAAACAGATTAAGAGAAACTTTATAAGAATAAAGTCACACATATATAAATATATTCATATATGTATGCATGAATATATATACATCATTTAAATATTTTTATATTTAAAAATGTATATTTTAAAAATAACTTTTTTCTTATGAGTGCCTTTTTATCCTTTGTTTATCTATTCCACTAAGATGTGTAGAGTTTGGAGTGGAGCTGAAGGAAGCCACTGTAATATTAACCACTGGAGGCCAACAGATTAATTTACATCAACAATGAAAAAAGGATGAAAAACAGGAAAGATGTACCCATCAGTACGCACCAGCATTGCTGGATTCCAATACTCCTGCTTCTGCAATTCACCGGGATACCAGTCAGCAACTCAGTGTTCACACCACACATGACAGTTGTCAGGGCTGACCTTACAATACATCAGAGGTGGCTTACACTTATTTGCACATGAAATCCTAGGGAAAAGAAATGTCCCATTCCTCTCACCCTCTTTCATGGTCTCAAGCTAGCCAAACAGATGTCGGTTTCCCACCCGCACCCCCAGTGTGGTCATTCATCACTTTCCAGGCAGACCCAGATTTCTCTAGTAATTCATAGTCAAGGACTGCTGTTTGTAAATGGAAGCTGGTAGGCTGGCGGAGCAATAATGGGAGACCTTGCCTGCATTCATGGAGTCTTTGTAAAAGGCAGAATTGAAGCATTGCCTAAACAGTAGTTTCTCATGTTAATACTTTGACGGATTGTGCTTCACATGATGTAACGTATACTGAGATTCTTTGCTGGTTCCTCTCATCACTTTCCCTCAGTACTGGAAATATGGCTTCAAATGGATCATAGCTATACCCTCCACTGAAATTGCCCTCAGCTGAAGGAAACTGCCTCATCCAAGGTTATACCCCCTGGGAGACATGGCCTGTGGTCTATGGCTGAGGCAGGACATGAAGACCCAGCCCCAAGGCTCAATTTGGGATAACTCTTAAGAGTCATTCCAGGTCCATTGCTCCCTGTAGGATTGAATGAGGTCAACTACAATCCTTTTTTTTTTTTTTTTTTTTTTTTTTTTGGTCAGCAAATGGACTTTAATGAGTAAAGTATTTTTGCAGATATGCAGGTATAAAACACATATAAAAAATGAACAAAAATTCCTTCTCTCCTTAAGTATGTCTTAGAACCGCCATGACTAAGTTTAACGTGATGTATATTTCAGAGCTTAAAACCCAAGAAACTAATTTTTGCACAGTTTAACTTGAGGCACATGCATTATTGTTCTAACACTGGAAATACTTTCTTGACATTTGATCTGATGCTCTTAATGGTAAGCTTTTGCCTTTTAAAAGTTTTCCTAGGACAAAATACAAAAAAAAAGAGGTCAGCATTGTATGTCAACTTCACCTTTGACCCAGTCTTGCCTTCCTCACTTTCTTACAGCTGTACTTCTTGAGGATGTTCCCCAAAATACCTCTGCAGAAAATGTAAGACAACCTTCTCACTACTGAGAGTCAAAAGGTGGAAAATAAATATAATATATAGTAAGTTTTTTCATAAAGCTAAAATTTAAAGGATATCTTTTATCCTTTCTGGTGTAGGTTAAAATGTTCTTTTGAGAAAAACAAATCCATAGTGATGATAGATGGTAATTACAATGTATGACCTCAGCTCTGGAGTTTGCTTCCAAGCAGTAATGCCAACAGGCAGACAGGGAGTGCAATGAAATCATAAGTTCACATTTTTTGTGTACTGGCTGTGACCATGCCAGAGGGAATAATGACAGGTAACTATGTGTCCAAGATCTCAGCACCCAGTCTAGGGCTTTCCCTTTGAGCGACCAGCTAATCTCTTCCCCTTATGATTTTACTCTATGCCCCTCCCCCAAAGCTCATTATAATGTCATCAGCATGGTAGAGTTACCATGTAAGTGGGGATGGGGAGGGCAAACGGGAGGGGTCCTGTGAATCTCTGTTCACCTGGCCAAATGCCAACTGAGTTGGTTGCACAGGTGACCATTAGAGCTGAATCCAGAACAGACCCTTCTGCCTTCTCCTCCTTGTGTCTTCATATATAATTGTGACTCTGGCATGCTCTAAAACACGGACTTCGTACATTCTAGTTCCATTGACATAGTGTGCAACGTATTTTCAAGCACATAAAGTAACAATTGAACACACAAATTTTTCAGTGACTGTATTTTATGCATATATTAACTAATACATTTTTTCCCAGGACAACAGGCGGCCAGATCTGCTCCTTTCCACTAGGCCACTGTCTCTGTAGAAACAATCTCTTCCAAGCTCACCCCACCTCTCCCAGCCCAGGTCACTCTCACTTAGTGTGGGGAGTCGATGTCTTCCACTGTCTTTCCAATCTGTTGTTCTGCCTTGCCTCTTCAGAGCTTTCTCTTTGATTCTTAAAGAGTCTTCACTTCTTTCAGCCAAGCCCTCTCGTGATTCAAAACTTTCACAACTATTGCTTCTGTTAATAGATAAGAAAATCTATTTTAGGAATAAAAAAAAATCTCAATATTTACTGTTTTTCTTGGTTATCTTGCTATAAGGAATTTAATTCTTCCAGAGACGATGTGAATGCTTCTGACCCACTAGGAGAGAGACCATCGGATCTAAAGGAGTACAGAAAACAATTGTAAGATACGTTGGGCAGAACAAATCAAGCGTTTACAAGGCAATATTGTATTCCTGTTCTGATTGCTCTGTCTTCTGCTTGAAGAGACTGCTGCCAGGTGTTAAGTCACTACCTGTGATGCCACTACTCACCCCTCTCGCAGCTTATTTATCAAAATCTTCCCCAATACCTTTCCCCATTGTGCCAAGACACTTCTTCTCACAATCCCATTCTTTTCAGTCCCTATCAATTGATCAGTGTTAAGTTTAATCAAGACTAAATCTATTACCTGTCACCTTGGTCTTCTGGGTGTATGTTTTAAATAGGGTTTGGGAAGGGAAGCGTGAATACAAATGCAGGGGCTCTCTTGGGATATCTCTCTCCAATATTGCCTAGCGGTGGTGATTCGTGGAACCCATAGGTTTTGCAGAATGGATTCAAAATCACTATCTTCCTTAATTCAGCACATAGAGGGTTAAAAAAGAAATCTACAACAAAGATGCAGATGAAGCTTTGTAACTAGCTACAGAAAGCGTTGTTCCAGCTAAGCTGCTTTCTATTTCTAATTAAACCCTAATTAGAACTCATAATTTAACTGAGCTGCATTAACATTCCCTAAGATATGAAAGTTTACTATGGTTGTTTAAAACCCATGGGTCATGAAATAACAAAGCTGTCTCACCTGGTTGTGGAGAGATTTATATACCGAATAAACCCCTCCATTAGGTAGGAATTTCAAGACGTGTTTCATAAAATGTGCTTCCCATAGGCGATCCGTTCTTTCTCCTCTTTAATCCATCTTTCACTCTGTTCAGTTACCATTTTAACACATAGCTCTCATCTCACACCTTTGCCTCCATCCGTGTCTTAAAACCTCTGTTAGCTACAAGATATGTATTGTCCAAAGTTGTCACCTGACACATGGGACCCTACCTAACCTCCCAACCACTCCTCTCGCAAATGCCAGAACTCTCCATATCTCCCTCCACCAAGCTTACTCTTGGACCACATGTAAATGTTTGCCTATGCCAGGAACTCAGAGATACAGTTTCTTTGTGTTTTCACACACGCTGTTTTCTGGTTGGGCTGTTCTTCCTCTCTTTTCTGTACTACAACTACTAATCATCTTGAAGATGTCATAGCGATGAAGTGTCGACTCTGGATTTAGATAGTATTGGTTGGGTTTGAATGTCTGTTTGCACGCTGCTCACTAGCTGGATGACATTCTACAAGTTACATCATTCTCTCCTACCCCGTGAGAAAACTAATTCTTGTGTTCTGCTCAGATGAAAAATAAAAGCAAATAGAGGCAATTACATGTTTATCATCATGACCAAAGGGGAGGAAATTGTGTGAAACTGGAGATGACTACTTACAGTTTTCATGTGGGGTAGTAGTCAGTATTTCAGTTTCCTTTTCTGTACTTCAAAGTGGTAGGCATAAGTATTTGAACAGCTTGAGAAACTGATTTCACTTCAACAGGTAATTGGCTGATTGGAAGATAGGTGATGGCAAGTGTCAATGCCCTCCAGCCAAACACAACCAGGAGTATACCTGTAGTTGAAGTTGGGTTTATTACTCGTTGCAGTGAGAGAAAGCGCACACATAAGGAATTGTGGGGCCTCTAAGTAAGAGGGTGTTAGAAAGATCTATTATAAGATTTGGGCTTTGGTTGGGTGATTTTTAGAAGGGTCTAAGGAAGTGAAGATTGCTCTATATTGGGTGCTGTCAAAAAGCAGAGCAATCCTATGATAAGATTGATTGAGATAGGCTATCTGTAGGAACAGCAGAAGGGAGCAAGGATAATGCTGTAATTGGCAAAGAAAAGCAGTCACTCATACCAGCCAGGAGATGGGTATATTTGGTCTTTAGTAGGTTACACAGTGATTGTACATTTTCCTGTGCTTAGACAAAGTTATGAAGTGGCTTTGTTTTGTCTCAATTTATCATGGACTCAGAGTGATCATATCTAATATTGGTGTTCCATAAGATTGCTTATGTCCAACTTGAGAATAATAGCCTAGCTTGAATGCCAGGCCAGCTTCAAACAACACAGAAGCCTTAGTTGCAAGTGTCAGACCAGTTCCCAGATAGCAGTGTTTGGTGGTGGTGGTGGTTTTTGTTTTTTTCTTTCCATGAGACAGAAAAGTGAGAGATCCTATAAAAAGTACCTCTGTAGTTTATGGCCTTTTGGATCCTCTGTATAGGAGAAATATGATCAACTGTCTGGAGCCTTCTGGATGAGACTTGAATTCAGAGATGATTGGAGGCAGTGGGTAGGGGCTGAAATTTGACACAAATTTTACCCTCCCAAGTGAGAGTAAGAGCTGTCTTTGCTGCAAGTGTTGCCAGAGGATGTCAGCCTGGAGGGATCAATAGTAAGGGTCCAGGCAAGCAGTCATTTCCTCTGTTTTGTCCATTGACTTCCAATCTCCCCCCATCTGTGTATTTCTTGGTAGTGTTCTGAGTCTGGGTCTCCGTGGATGACTGTGAGACTCCAGGTAGGCATGCTTCTGTTCCTTAGTGTCATTTTCAGTGCTGACTTTTCTCCCTCTGTATCAGGTCTTGCTTATGTCTTTGAAAATGTCAAATTTATTATACAGTATTAAGACACCTGAAAGTCTAAAAAAAATATAACAAATATTAACATACCTACCACTATTTTATTTTGACAACCCAGAATCCACTTCTATAGCCCTCTCTGATCACCCTACCTTTCCCCTTCCCTGAGGTAACCATTATCCTGAATTTGGTGTTTCTTTCTCATACATTTATTTATACTTCTATACCTATTTATATCTCAGAAAGCAATGTATTGTGCTGCTTTGAATAGTTTTAAATTTCATATGAAGAGCTTCATATATTTTCAAGTTATATCTTTTGTTCTACATGTTTGAGATTCATCCATGTTGAAGAACATACAGCTCTAGTTCACCCAGTTTTTTGTTATGTATCAATTATTTTTTTGAATATACTATAATTACTGACTTTCCTGTTTTGGATATTATAGTTTTCAACAACAACAAGAAAACTATTTTGTTATGAATATTTTCATATGCATTTCCTGCTATATAGGTATGTGAAATTCTCCAGAATGTACATGTAGGAGTGGAATTTCTGACTCATAGATTGTGTCTCCAACTTTAATGCTTAAAATTGATCACATCACTTTACCCACCCACTAACAGTGTAGGAAAGTTCCCCAGTCTCCTTTTACTGCCAGTGTTTGTTATTGGACTTTAAAGTTTTTGTGATGTGATAGAGTGAAATGGTATCATTTTGATTTTCATTTATATTTTCCTATTTATTGGCTAGATTAGATAATTATTCACATGGTATTTGCCATTCTAGTGGTATTGGTCACCTGAATTGCCTGTTCATATCATTTGCCTATTCTTCTACTTGGTTGTTTGCCTTTTTATTAATTGGAGAAGTTCTTTGCCTGCACTGCATACGATGTTTGGTATGGTTGCAAGTATTATTTTGTAATCTGCAGATTATCTTTCCATTCTTTATGATATTTTGAATGACTGGAAGTTTTTCGGTTTGAATATAACCAGACTGTTCCAGTTTTTAGTGCCGTATAAAGAGCCATCCCATAGCTTCGTGGCTTAAAACATTAACAGTTATGTTATTACATCCCATGGTTTTTCTGGATTGGAATTTGGGAAGGGCTCAGCTGAGTGCTCTGACTCAAGATCTTTTGTGTAGTTGCAAAGGGATGGTGATTGGAACCAGAACAGTAGGAAGCTGACTGGGCATTTATTTTTTCATGTAGTCCCAGAAATTCTCTATATGACGCATCTGTAGGATCTTGTGTGGGTTTCTTCATGGCATGACAGTGTAGGGTAGTTGGGCTGCTTGCTTGGCAATTCAAGGCTCCAGGGTGTATGCTTCAATCAAGAAGGAAGCTGTTGTGCCTTTAACGACCTAGCCTTGGGATTTTGTTCTCAATTCTTCTGTATTCTTTTGTCAAAACAGTTACAGAATCCCACCCATTTTCAAAGAGAGGACACATAGACTTCATCTCTTAATGGGAAGAGTGTCAAGGTCACATTGTAAGAAGAGCATATGGAATGGAAAATATCATTGTGGTCATCTTTGGAAAACATCTGCCACATAGATTTATCAATATTTCCCCTTACAGATTATTTTTAACCTCTTGATTTAGAAATCCTTCACTAACTGAAAGACAAAAATTTTCTCCTATGTTTGTCTTTATAAGTTTGAGTTTGCTTTACACAATTATGTCTTGAATACATCTGGAATTCTGTGCATTGTGTGAGGAAATAACCAAATTCTAATTATTCTAACATGTATTAATTATTTTTCTTCTTACCATTGATCTGAAATGCTAGATTTAGTATACGTTTTTCACGTATGCATGATTCTACCTCAGAGCTTCTGATTCTGTCATACTGAATTGTTATTAATTGCTATAGCTTTAAAAAAATTCTCCCCACATTGTTCTTAAAAACTATTGTGTGTTCATTGTCTTTTATTTTTTCATAAAATTTGAGTCAGTTTAAGAACCCAAAACACCCTGTTGGAAATTTCTTTGTAATGGAATGGAGTTTATAAAATAGTTTGGGCAGAATTGTCATCTTTATTATACCTTATCCTGTTATATATAAGTATAGTTATAGTCCTCATATTTATTCTATAATTCAAACAGTTCTATATTTCTCCTTGAAGATCAGACATATCAAATTATTTCTAAATTGTTTGTTTAAAAAACTTTTCTGTTCTAGGAAAAGGAAATGCAAATGATTCTTTTAAGTTGATCTTGTATACAAGATCTTTGCTGAACTCAATTTCTAATAAGTCTAAGATGTCTATGTGAAGATAAATACTGCATGATACCACTTTTACGTGGAGTCTAAAGAATAATACAAATGAATGTATATGCAAAACAGACTCACAGATACAGAAAACTAGTGGTTAACGAAGGGGAGAGGGAAGGAGGAAGGGGCAACTTGGTATGGGATTAAGAGCTACAAACTACTATGTACTAAAATGGGTAAGCAACAAGGGTATATTGTATAGCACAGGAAATTACAGCCATTACCTTGTAATAACTTTTAATGGAGTATAATCTGTAAAAAACAAA
>RJWK010013194.1:0-39329 GCA_004363435.1 Platanista minor
AAATGGAAAAAAAAAAAAAAAGTACAGAACAGCTGGGTTTTCAAACTCATGTCTCAAATGCTCTTTTCAGTTTTTTCCATATTCCCCAGCTGATACCATGTGCTCCATCCATATCGCTTTTCTCGCTGCCCACAGAGTGGACCTTGCTTAGACGCCTCTCTGCCTTTGTGTCTGGCTCCTCTCTACCTGGAAAGTCATCCTGCTCCTCTCCATCTTTTAATACCAAGCTCAGTTCCCACCTCCCACATCTAAGAAGCCTCTCCTGGACACCTTCTGCCAGCAGTCCAAATACATCAGTTTACATAAAGAGAAGGAGGGAGGAGAAAGAGTATTTAAAATCCTGAGCCACTCCCCAGAGATTCTGACTCATAGATCTTGGAGCCCAAGAATCTGTATCTTAAAAACTCAAAACGTCAGAATAAGGTACAGGCGGTCCACCAACCATTCGAGTCACCGCAGTGATGTGGCTGCCATGACGCTGCCCTCTGTCTAATACATAAACATCGACTCAGTTAAACCTCATCCAATCCAGGTCTATACTGTGTCCCCAGCAGACTACCTTCTTTCCTTTGAATCTTCCAGCACGTGGAAAACATAAAATAAACCTAAGCTGATGGCAATGGATACTAAACACAATGTTGATAGGCCTTCTGAAATACCACCCAACGCAGGACCCTCGGGTGTCACCATATTTGATACAGAACTTCAGGCTCTGGAGTGTCTCTTCCCACACACATGGCATTCATTCCTCCATCCTTCCTCATGACTTAGGCATGGTTCATTCGCTACTGCAGATCATCACAGCAACTCCGCAGGTAATGCAAAAAGTGACAGACCACACCCTGCTGGAGAAGGCTGAGGGTGGATTTAATGCAACAGCGCTCTGGTGGCTGAAAGACGACGCCCAGTAGATTTCCCCAAAATTTATAAATATATGTGTGTGTGTATAAAATATATATATATTACGCTTTCCAGAAAGAGTGGTTTAGATTAAACATACCAAACATTGCCCTCACTAGAACAGTAATCAGGCTGGGATGGGAGATGGAGGTGAATCCCATCATCTCTGGATGATCAGAGACCATTAGATCTAGGAGGAAACATAGCAATCGATCCATTTCCACACACAGAAGTCCTCTTACTAGAGGGGAAAGAAAATGTGTGTGTGTGTGTGTGTGTGTGTGTGTGTGTCTCCTGCTACCCTATGCTAGCTCCTCTCCCAGTGTCCTGGTCCCACTCCTGTCTTTGACTTCTAGGACTTTGTTCCATCAGTAAAATCCTTATTCGTTCTTCTAAAAATTGAGTGTATTTTCTTCTCATCATAACAATATACACAGGCTCTTTTCTTCTAGACATGAGCCAGCAGCCTTCTTCCCACTCCCACAAGGGCGGGGAGGTGGACCCCAACCACGAAGGTACTCTGGAGAAGCTGAGATGAAAGATGGATCTGGGAGACATCGAATGTATCCTGAATCAAGCCAAGCTGTGCTTTTTTAGTTTAAATGAGGCAAATTATCTTTTTTAAGAAAATACAAATTCACTGCTGAAATATTAGAAAAAAATAAGAAAGCACAAAGATAAAACAAGCATGAATTCACTACCAAAATATAATGTTAAAATGTGTCTTTTCGGCATTTGTTCTATACACGTATGTATTTACAGGTTTTACAAAATTGATATTCTATAAACAGCCTTGTGAAACATGATCATTTCAAACTTTGGTAATACATCATGAATATTTTCTCATCAATAAATGCCCTTTTGCAAAATGATTAACAACAACATACTATTTCGTTAACAAAAGACCATAATTTATTTTAACAATCCCATATTGTTGGCCTTAACCTTGTTTAAAATTCTTCACTACTCTAAAAAAACTTTTATCTATTCATGGGCAACATCTCTTAATATTTGCTTAGGATAAACTCCTAAAGGTGATATTGCTGGGTTAAGAGGCGTGCATTCTTCCCCAATGTTCAAAGCAGCATTATTTATAATTGCCAACGTATGGAAGCAACCTAAGTGTACATCAACAGATGAATGGATACAGATGTGATATATACATATAAATATATATATATATATATATATATATATATATATATATACACACACACACACACATACACAATGGAATACTTCTCAGTCATAAAAAAATGAAATACTGCCTTTTGCAGCAACATGGATGGACTTGGAAGGCATTATGCTACATGAAATTAGTCAGAGAAAGACAAATACTGTAGGATAGCACTTATACATGGAATCTAAAAAATACAACTAGCAAGTAAAACAAAAAAATGAGCAGACTCACAGGTATAGACAACAAACTAGTGGTTACCAGTGGGGAGAGAGGGAAGGTGGGGAGGAGCAATATAGGGACAGGGGATAAGAAAAAAGGATTATTAGGGGATTATATGAAACAATGTGTGTGAAACTTGAAAATTATAAAGCATTATAACCTCTAAAAAAATCTCTCATTCAGGGCTTCCCTGGTGGCGCAGTGTTTGAGGGTCTGCCTGCCGAGGCAGGGGACGCGGGTTCGTGCCCCGGTCCAGGAGGAGCCCACATGCCACGGAGCGGCTGGGCCCATGGGCCATGGCCGCTGGGCCTGTGCGTCCGGAGCCTGTGCTCCGCAACGGGAGAGGCCACGACGGTGAGAGGCCCGCGTACCGCAAAAAAAAAAAAAAAAAAACTCTCATTCAGTTAAAAATAAATGTTTTTTTTAAAAGTGCATTGTTTAAAGGCTTTTGGACTATCTTATCTCTGCCTTAACTTCTTCTCAGTGTCCCACAGGTGCAGTCAGTTCTGCTATAACACTTGTTTTGAAAGGCTAATTTGTTGCAACATGATTGATATATTAGGGTATATAATACATATTTGAGCATAATGCAAATTTTACATTTGCTTATGTATAATTTCCTCTGCAAGAAACAAAACGTACACATGAAATCACCTTACACATCCGACAGCTGCCTTGGCTCGCCACACGCATAATGAGCTACATCCATCCACACAGATGTGTTACGACTTTCCTCCAACTTCGGACAGCCCTCCTTCCACTTCACCATAACTCACAAGTGCAATCTTTCTGATGCCCACTTCCACAAGCAAAAGTTCAGGTCTTTTGCAAGGTGAAGGTCCACATATACTGCACATTTTAAAAATTTTCTAGGGGGGGGCCGAGCCTCACGGCATGTGGGACCGTAGTTCCCCAACCAGGGATCGAACCCGCACCCCCTGCATTGGAAGCGTGGAGTCTCAACCACTGGACCACCAGGGAAGTCCCTACTGCAGTTTTTTTTTTTTTTTTTGCGTACGCGGGCCTCTCACTGTTGTGGCCTCTCGCGTTGCGGAGTTGCTCCAGACGCGCAGGCTCAGCGGCCATGGCTCACGGGCCCAGCCGCTCCGCGGCATGTGGGATCTTCCCGGACCGGGGCACGAACCCGTGTCCACTCTATCGGCAGGCGGACTCTCAGCCACTGCACCACCAGGGAAGCCCCCTACTGCAGTTTTTACGTATTTCTTAACCATTTAACTTGTAGAAAATTATGCTACCATTTTTGCACGTCACATGTGACACATGTCACATTATAACAGAACTGACTGTACCTGAAACTTAACATGGCTGAAACAACCTCAATTAGTAATCATGGCACAAACCTCCTCCTTTCCTACGTCATCTCAGAAGATGCTATCAACATCTACTACTACCATTACCAGTTAGAAGCCCGGGCATCACCCTCCAGCACCATGATTAGCAATAGAAACAACAGGTTCCCTTTACTGTGTGCTTATTAAGTGACAGGCAGAGTACTAAGTATTATTCTCTTTGATTTGCCATCGATTCAATTCTATTTCCAAAATATTCATTAGATTTTATTTTTTCCATTCCCACTTCCTCCATTCTGTCAGGCTCTCATTAACAACTGCATGGACCACTGGAATATCCACCAACAGATAGCAAATGTTCTCAGCTCCAGTGCTTACATTAATTATGCTGCTTACTCTGCATGGTATGACCTTCCTCCTTTCAGTACATGATGAATTTCTGCTGAATCTTGAAGCAACAGCTCAAACGGTAAACCCTTCTTCATTTCTCTAGGAAGCTGTTTATCTGTATGTTTACAGCACCGTTTTCCCTCAAAATAATTTAAATGAAATATATTACAAATATATGGCCAGCTTTTATTCATATGGCTAATTCTTTCATTAGTTCTTCTTAGTCGTGTATGTAGCACTCATGAACCCCCAGCTCCCAAATAAACCCTAGGATTCTGACAAAACTCCGCCTCTATCGACATGGACCTTCCCACTACCCAAGCAAACCATTATGCTGAATTTCATGTTCATCCTTCCCTTGCTTTCATTGCTTACCATTTCACTGCATCTGTGTACATTCCTAAAATTTGTTTTATTTTGACTGTTTTTAACATCATAAAAGGAATAGCATGTTGTAGGTGACTACTGAGAACATTTTTGCTTAGGATTATATTTTAAGGCTCATCCTCACTGTTTACATCACCAGGATTCATTGATTTCATCAACTAATATATGTCCCTCATGTAAAGCTTATTAACTGGGTAATTCAGATCTTCTATCCTCTTGCTTATATTTCTGCATCCTTATCAAAAGAGGAATATTAAAATCTCCCATGATAATGATATACTTATCAATTTCTTCTTGAAGTTTGATCAATTTTTGCATCAAATTCTTTGAGATAATTGTATTTAAATTGTTATATCTTTTGGTGAATGGAATCTTTCACCATTGTGTAGTGCCCTTCTCCATTCCCAGTAAATTTTCCATTTTTATATTATTTGTAATCTAACATATTATATAATAAAATGTTACTGTTTAAAGTCTGATATAACTATATCAGCATTCTTTGGTTAGTCTTTATCCAACACGTCTTTTTTTTTTAATTTATTTTGTTACTTTCAACCTGTGTGTGCTATTATGCTTTTGGTGCAGATCTCATACATTTTTTTAAAATCCAATCTGTCCATCTTTATCTTTGAACTGGCAAGTTTGGTCCATGTACACTAATTGTGTAAATTGGGATTATCATACATTTGGAGCTGTTTCTACCATCTTAAATTATTTCTTTTTTCATCTTTTCCTATATATATATTTTTTTAATTCTTACTTTATCTTTTTAATTTTAAGACAACATGAGGAATCTAGCACATTCTCACACTATTTGATTTTGCCTTCATACACTTACCATATTGGTATTACCTGTTACTGACTTTAATTCTGGGCTACTAAGGATATATTCTTATTCTCTCATTCTCTTTCTCTATTTTAAAAAGTATTTGAAAGTACTCAGTGGTCTTCCTGCAACCAGGATTCTATTAAAAATTCTGTCTTTAACTCCTTTGCAGGGGACCTCTTCTTTGGAAACATTAAGAATTTATCTTTTTCTTTTGATATTCTTAAACATCACTGTAATATTCTTATTTCTTCTTTGATACTCCATACACCCTTTCAATATGAAATATTTCCTCTTTTTAATTGAAAATATAAGATAACTGTAGATGCACATACAGTTGTAAGAGATAATACAGAAAGATGTTCTAGGCTTTGCTCAATTTCCCCAAATGGTAATATTTTGTACAGGAAGATTTTTGCTTGGTTATTTCTCTGATTGGTTGTTCTTATTTCATACTCAATATCTGTTCTGATCTCCTTTTAGGCTAATTCAAGATTCCTGGTCATCTGGTTTGTTTGTTTTTCTAATATTTCCGCTTCTGACAGAATCGCGATTCTTCCTTTTTTTTTTTTTTTTTTAAATATCATGTCTCCAAAAGTCTTTTTATGTTGGTCTGACCCTGGGGTTATCAGCTACTCTGCCAGGCTTTGAACACAGGATGAAACCTGATCCCTATGAGTGTCAACCCAAAGAAGCTTGGGATAGGAGGAGGTGGTGTAGGGCCCCTGGCACAAGGTCACCATTGTCAAACCTCCATACCCCACAAAACAATAGCTCATGAATGGGCTTTACCTTTCACCAACTCCCCATCCACTATCAGCCACTGGCGAGTAAAAATAGTAGGGGGAAAAACTCCTTAAATTGTAATTCACTAGTCCTAGGACTAGAGGAGGACATGGGGAAGCCATTACCCTAATAATGAGTCCCCACTGATTTTTCTCAGCTGCTCACAGCATGAGACTTCTGCTGTGTCCTGACTTACTCCTGAAGACACCTGGACCAGAGGTCTGCTGATGGCAGCCCAGCTAGCTCCAAAGTAATGGGGTAAACAGCAAAACTTGAACATTTGGACAAGTTGACGTTGCCCAATATCACCCAACAAGTTTTAAGCATAATGGTAACATGGGGATGGGCATTTTTTATATGGTTACTCTATGAGCTATTTATTAATCTAGAAAGATGAATACAATGGAGTTGACTCATGATAGATAATAAGATTTACCATCCAGAAAAGTGAAATCTAACTCTGCAGAAGAGGCAACCCTCAATCCCACAGGAATGCCAGAGTGAAGGCAAGAAGAACAACTTAGACTTCTGAAGGTTCATGTAAGAGCCTGTGAAACACAGAGAAGGAATGGTGAAAATCTCAGGGAAAAATAACTTTACCTACTTTACTTGCTTCTTTTTCATCAACCCTCATCTCCTTAGGTGTAAAACTGGGCTTAGCAAAAAAGAGATTGGAGCTAAATCCAAGGAAGGGACCACAGACTGTTCCAAATTGTGGGCATAAAGGTGTCCAGCTATTCCTTCTCTTGCCCATTTCTGGTTCGCACTCTGGAGAATGGGCTCTTGTCTTTCTACAATGTCACCTCCCAGAACGCTTCTCTGCACCTCTTCATACCAAATTCTGTCATCCTTCAAAAAGACTCAGTAATAACTATAACAATTTATAGAAAGTCTATACTGAGAAAGGCACTGTGTTAAATATTCATATGGATAAATTCCTCACAATAACCCTATTAGTTAGGTACTGCCATTATCTCCATTTTACAAAAGAGGAACAAGCCTTAGAAGAGTAAGTAACTTGCCAAAAGTCACCTTGTCAGTAAGCAACAGAGCTGGGCTTTAATTTGGGCAGGCCAACTATGGAATCTGACATCTAAAACGCTTCCCAAATTTCCTGAACATCCAGAGCCAGAGTGGCTGTGCCATGTGTGGCAGTGCTTGTTTATGTTTAATATAGCAGCTGTTTTACTCATTTCTATTATACTATGGCAATCTCGGGCCTGAGATCTTGTCTCTCTAGGGAGATTATTAAAAGACAGAGGCTGAGCCACCAACATTTGCTTGTCTCCCCTGGAGTGCTAGGCAAACAGTAGTTGCTGAATGCATTTTTCTTGAAAATGAGTCACATAAAATCAAAATTAGGGAAATTATAGTATGCAGAGGATAATATAAATTTGTAACTTCTGGATCAGCAGAGATATTTCTTTTTTTTAAGCTACCTTATTCAAAATCAGAGGTGGAATCCTTTGTTGCTTTAAAGAAAAATAATATACACTGCACTAAAAATTACTTAAGCCTATTCAAACTGAAGAACTTTGATGTAAAAACAATTTAATATTTTTGGTAAAATAACTCAAAAATTACCCATAGAAGACAATGTTTCTCCTGCAACTTTTACAGAAGCAAGAGGGAGGAGATATGGGGATATATGTATATATATAGCTGATTTTATTTGTGATACAACAGAAAGTAACAAACCATTGTAAAGCAATTATACTCTAATAAAGATGTTAAAAGAAAATCAAATAAAACAGCTTTACATATGTTAACTTACTTTATGCAATTGTTTAAATCCACTCTTTAACAATGTTTAAAAGACATATTTAAAAATATTTTTTTCCAATTTATCAGTGATCACTAAAATTAAAGTCACCAGACACACTCATGGAATCTCAGTATTGCTGGATCCCCATGGGACTCCTCCATTTGGGTCAGTAAAATTGTGGCATGAGTGGATAAACTGTCCACCAGTTAGTACTCATGTCTAGGAATGCCATGCACCTTTACATTGTCTTCCCACCCATGAACTCCTTTGCAAGTCAAACAACATTACTGATATCCACATTTACAAATTACAATGCTAGGGCTCAGAGAAGTGACTGGCCAAATTCATGCATCTAATAATTAGTTTCTAGTATGAGGGTGGTAGATGGTACAGAGTGGGATTCAAATCCATTTATTTTCTCATTACCCTTGAAAAACAGACTTGAACTCTTGAGTTTAGTTTCCACATCTGTAAAACAGAGATAGCACCTTCTCTTTGATAGGATTTTTATCAAGAAAACAGACATTATTTGGAAAGCAACTAACACTGCCTCAAGCCTAATAAGCACTCAGTACACAGTCACTATTATGATAAGGATGTACTAGGTGTAGTGGACAAGAACATAGCTTGGGAGTCAGAAAGACCTAGATTTAAAACCCAGCTCTGCCATTTACAAGCTTTTCGACCTTGGACAATTTACATAACTTTTCCAAGCTTCAATTTCTTCACTTAAAACTGAGGTAAAAGACTTTCAAGCCCTACCATGATAGAGTAGCTTATCCTAGACTAACTCTCCTGCCAAATACAACTATGAAAGCTGCACAAAATATGCAAAAAATGTTTGAAGCCATTGTAGAATAATCATTGCAGGCAGAAATGGGGGGAGGTGGGCTATGATTTTTGAGAGATTCTAGAAAGGGGCTATTTGTTCTGGCTTAATCCTTTTCCTCTGAGAGCATTTTCCAAATTGTAGTGCAGGTAAATAGAGCCCAAGAAAAAAAATGGCAGTCTTAATGGACTGAAAAGACTAAAGTCAGCATTCAAGAATGACAAAGCAGCTAGGACTTGAGGGCAAAATTTCAGAGAAAATACAGCCTGGGCACTGGGCACATATTCTTCCCAAATTACTGATCAGATCCTAAGATGTATTATGCAAAGGAAGACTCTAAGACACCCAGTAGGAAGAAAAAAAAAAAAGGCAACTGGAAGCATAAAAATCTGAGAAAATATTTCAGCCATCGTATGACTGAAAAGGTAGAATTTGAAGTTTAAGTGCCATCAAAGTGGACAAGCCTTTGCAAAGATCCTAAGGTACCATGATGGTCATACCCTACAAATAAGAACCACACCCCAGCAGTAAGGACAAAACTGAAATAGCCCAATCATAAGAAAGCCCATGACAAGATCAAGTTCACTCACCTGTACCCTACCTGCCTACCAGGAGAAAAGTCAACCTCTTTGGAGAAAGACAACTTCATTTAGAACTTTTACAACATTCTATCCATAACATCCATAATACAAAAAAAAATTTATAAGGCAAGCTAAAAAAAAAAAAGGACCAAATGATTAAATATCAAAAGAAATGGGTCAGTAAAAACAGACCACAAATGAGTCAGTAAATAAAGGTACTGAAGAGGAGCTTCAAAGTAACTATGATAATATGTTCAAAATAATAAATAAAAATATACATATTCACAAAAGACCTGGAATCTATTTTAAAAATCAAATGAAAATTTTAGAACTGAAAAACACCATAACTTGTATTAGAATTTGAAACAAAGGTTTATTAGAATATTAGAAAAGGGAGAACAGAGGATTAGTGTGTTCTTTTGCGGGTTTAAAAAATGCATGTAGACTTTCTGGCTTACAGCAAATAAAATGTGTATAGATTTAAAATATATAACAACAATAGCACAAAAGGTAAAAGGGGTTAGACTGTAGTTAGGTCCTTCAATCACTTGGGAAATGGTAGAATCACTAATCTAAGAGAGTCTATGATAAATCCAGGAAGTATAACGTACTTCTGGGAAACCACTAAAGGAATAATAAGACAATGACTAATTAAAAAGCTAACAAAGAAGATGGCGGAGTAGAAGGATGTGTGCTCACTCCCTCTTGTGAGAGCACTGGAATCACAGCTAACTGCTGAACAATCATCAACAGGAAGACACTGGAACTCACCAAAAAAGATACGCCACATGCAAAGACAAAGGAGAAGCCACAATGAGACGGTAGGAGGGGCGCAATCACAGTAAAATCAAATCCCATATGCTGGGTGGGTGACTCACAAACTGGAGAACACTTATACCACAGAAGTCCACCCACTGCAGTGAAGGTTCTGAGCCCCAAGTCAGGCTTCCCAACCTGGGGATCCAGCAACAGGAGGAGGAATTCATAGAGAATCAGACTTTGAAGGCTAGTGTGATTTGATTGCAGAACTTCAACAGGACTGGGGGAAACAGAGACTCCACTCCTGGAGGGCACACACAAAGTAGTGTGAGCATCGGGACCCAGAGAAAGGAGCAGTGACCCCATAGGAGACTGAACCAGACCTACCTGCTGGTGTTGGAGGGTCTTCTGCAGAGATGGAGGGGGGATGGCTCCGTCTCACCGTGAGGACAAGGACACTGGCAGCAGAAGTTCTGGGAAGTACACCTTGGCGTGAGCCCTCCTAGAGGCCACCATTAGCCTCACCAAAGAGCCAGGTAGCCTCCAGTGTCGGGTCACCTCAGGCCGAACAACCAAATGGGAGGGAACTCAGCCCCACCCATTAGCAGACAAGTGGATTAAAGTTTTACTGAGCTCTGCCCACCAGAGAAACACCCAGCTCTACCCACCACCAGTCCCTCCCATCAGGAAACCTGCACAAGCCTCTTAGATAGCCTCATCCACCAGAGGGCAGACAGCAGAAGCAAGAAGAACTACAGTCCTGCAGACTGGAACTAAAACCACATTCACAGAGAGACGAGATGAAAAGGCAGAGGGCTATGTACCAGATGAAGGAACAACATAAAACCCCAGAAAAACAACTAAATGAAGGGGAGATAGGCAACCTCCCAGGAAAAAAAATTCAGAATAATGATAGTGAAGATGATCCAGGACCTCGGAAAAAGAATGGAGGCAAAGATCAAGAAGGTGCAAGAAATGTTTAGCAGAGACCTAGAAGAATTAAAGAACAAACACCTAGAAGAATTAAAGAACAAACAAACAGAGATGAACAATACAATAACAGAAATGAAAAATACACTAGAAGGACTCAATACCAGAATAACTGAGGCAGAAGAACGGTTAAGTGACCTGGAAGGACAGAATGGTGGAATTCATTGCCACGGAACAGAATAAAGAAAAAAGAATGAACAGAAACGAAGACAGCCTAATAGAACTCTGGGACAACATTAAACGTAACAACATTCTCATTATAGGGGTCCCAGAAGAAGAGAGAGAGAGAGGACCTGAGAAAATATTTGAGGAGATTATAGTCAGAAAGTTCCCTAAGGTGGGAAAGGAAATAGTCACCCAAGTCCAGGAATCACAGAGAGTCCTAGGCAGGATGAACCCAAGGAGAAACTATGGAGACACACAGTAATCAAACTGACAAAAATTAAAGACAAAGAAAAATTATGGAAAGCAATAAGGGAAAAACGACTAATAGCATACAAGGGAACTCCCATAAGGTTAACAGCTGATTTCTCAGCAGAAACTCTACAAGCCAGAAGAGAGTGGCATGATATATTTAAAGTGATGAAAGGGAAGAACCCACAACCATGATTACTCTAACTGGCAAGGATTTCATTCAGAATTGACGGAGAAATCAAAAGCTTTACAGACAAGCAAAAGCTAAGAGAATTCAGCACCACCAAACCAGCTCTACAACAAATGCTAAAGGAACTTCTTTAAGTGGGAAGCACAACAGAAGAAAAGGACCTACAAAAACAAACCCAAGACAATTAAGAAAATGGTAGTAGGAACATACATATTGATAATAAGCTTAAATGTGAATGGATTAAATGCTCCAACCAAAAGACACAGGCTGGCTGAATGGATACAAAAACAAGACCCATATATATGCTGTCTACAAGAGACCCACTTCAGACCTAGGGACACATATAGACTGAAAGTGAGGGGATGGGAAAAGATATTCCATGCAAATGGAACTCAAAAGAAAGCTGGAGTAGCAATACTCATATCACATAAAACAGTCTTCAAAATAAAGAATGTTACAAGAGACAAGGAAGGACACTACATAATGATCAAGGGATCAATCCAAGAAGAAGATATAACAATTATAAATATATATGCACCCAACATAGGGGCACCTCAATACAGAAGGCAACTGCTAACATCTATAAAAGAGGGAATCAACAGTAACACAATAATAGTGGGGAACTTTAACACCTCACTTACACCAATGGACAGATCATCCAAGCAGAAAATTAATAAGGAAACACAAGCTTTAAATGACACAATAGACCAGATAGATTTAACTGATATTTATAAGACAGTCCATCGAATAAGATCAGATTATACTATCTTCTCAAGCGCTAATGGAACATTTTCCAGGATAGATCATATCTTGGGTCACAAATCAAGCCTTGGTAAATTTAAGAAAATTGAAATCATATCAAGTATCTTTTCCAACCACAATGCTATAAGACTAGATATCAATTACAGGAAAAAATTCTGTAAAAAATACAAACAAACGGAGGCTAAACAATATGTTACTAAATAACCAAGAGATCACTGAAAAAATCAAAGAGGAAGTCAAAAAATACCTAGAGACAAATGACAACAAAAACAGGATAATCCAAAAATCTATGGGACGCAGCAAAAGCAGTTCTAAGAGGGAAGTTTATAGCAATACAAGCCTACCTCAAGAAACAAGAAACATCTCAAGTAAACAATCTAACCTTACACTTAAAGGAACCAGAGAAAGAAGAACAAACAAAACCCACAGTTAGTAGAAGGAAAGAAATCATAAAGATTAGAGCAGAAATAAATGAAATAGAAACAAAGAAAACAATAGCAAAGATCAATGAACCAGGAAGAAATAGAAAATATGAACAGACCAAACACAAGTAATGAAATCAGAACTGTGATTAAAAACCTTCCAACAAACAAAAGCCCAGAACCAGATGGCTTCACAGGGGAATTCTATCAAACACCGACAGAAGAGCTACCATCCATCCTTCTCAAACTCTTCTAAAAAACTGCAGAGGAAGGAACACTCCCAAACTCATTCTATGAGGCCACCATCACCCTGATACCAAAACCAGACAAAGATACTACAAAAAAAGAAAACTACAGAGCAATATCACTGATGAATATAGATGCAAAAATGCTCAACAAAATACTAGCAAACAGAATCCAACAAAACACTAAAAGGTTCATAGACCATGAGCAACTGGGATTTATCCCAGGGATGCAAGCATTCTTCAATAGAAGCAAATCAATCAATGTGATACACCATATTAACAAATTGAAGAATAAAAACCATATGATCATCTCAATAGATGCAGAAAAAGCTTTTGACAAAATTCAACACACATTTAGGATAAAAACTCTCCAGAAAGTGGGCATAGAGGGAACCTACCTGAACATAATAACGGCCATATATGACAAACCCACAGCAAACATCATTCTCAACGGTGAAAAACTGAAAGCATTTCCTCTAAGATCAGGAACAAGACAAGGATGTCCAATCTCGCCACTGTTATTCAACACAGTTTTGGAAGTCCTAGCCACAGCAATCAGAAAGAAAAAGAAATAAAAGGAATACAAATTGGAAAAGAAGAAGTAGAACGGTCACTGTTTGCAGATGACATGATACTATACATAGAGAATCCTAAAGATGCCAGCAGAAAACTACTAGAGCTAATCAGTGAACTTGGTAAAGTTGCAGGATACAAAATTAAAGCACAGAAATCTCTTGCATTCCTATACACTAATGATGAAAAATCTGAAAGAGAAATTAAGGAAACACTCCCATTTACCACTGCAACAAAAAGAATAAAATACCTAGGAATAAACCTACCTAGGGAGACAAAAGACCTGTATGCAGAAAATTGTAAGACACTGATGAAAGAAATTAAAGATGATACAGACAGATTGAGAGATATACCATGTTCTTGGATTGGAAGTGTCAACATTTTGAAAATGACTATACTACCCAGAGCAATCTACAAATTCAATGCAATCCCTATCAAACTACCAATGGCATTTTTCACAGAACTGGAACAAAAAAATTCACAATTTGTATGGAAACACAAAAGACCCGAATAGCCAAAGCAATCTTGAGAAAGGAAAACGGAGCTGGAGGAATCAGGCCCCCTGACTCCAGACTATACTACAAAGCTACAGTAATCAAAACAGTATGGTACTGGCACAAAAACAGAAATATAGATCAATGGAACAGACAGAAAGCCCAGAGATAAACCCACGCACATATAGTCAACTAATCTATAACAAAGGAGGCAAGGATGTATAATGGAGAAAAGACAGTGTCTTCAATGAGTGCTGCTGGGAAAACTGGACAGCTACATGTAAAAGAATGCAATTAGAACACTCTCTAACACCGTACACAAAAATAAACTCAAAATGGATTAGAGACCTAAATGTAAGACTGGACACTATAAAACTCGTACAGGAAAACATAGGAAGAACACTCTTTGACATAAATCACAGCAAGATCTTTTTTGATCCATCTCCTAGAGTAATGGAAATAAAAACAAAAATTTAAAAATGGGACCTAATGGAACTAGGAAACCATAAACAATTCGAAAAGACAACCCTCAGAATGGGAGAAAATATTTGCAAATGAATCAACGGACAAAGAATTAATCTCCAAAATATATAAACAGCTCATGCAGCTCAATATTAAAGAAACAAACAACCCCATCCAAAAATGGGCAGAAGACCTAAATAGACATTTCTCCAAAGAAGACATACAGATGGCCAAGAAGCACATGAAAAGCTGCTGAACATCACTAATTATTAGAGAAATGCACATCAAAACTACTATGAGGTATCACCTCACACCAGCAAGAATGGGCATCCTCAGAAAATCTACAAACAACAAATGCTGGAGAGGGTGTAGAGAAAAGGGAACCCTCTTGCACTGTTGGTGAGAATGTAATTTGATACAGTCACTATGCAGAACAGTATGGAAGTTCCTTAAAAATCTAAAAATAGAATTACCATATGACCCAGCAATCCCACTACTGGGTATATACCCAGAGAAAACCATAATTCAAAAAGAGACATGCACCCCAATATTCATTGCAGCAGTATTTACAATAGCCAGGACATGGAAGCAACCTAAATGCCCATCAACAGATGAACGGATAAAGAAGTTGTGGTACATATATACAATGGAATATTACTCAGCCATAAAAAGGAAAGAAATTGGGTCATTTGTAGAGACATGGATGGATCTAGAGACTGTCATACAGAGTGAAGTAAGTCAGAAAGAGAAAAACAAATATCGTATATTAACACATATATGTGGAACCTAGAAAAATGGTACAGATGAACTGGTTTGCAGGGCAGAAATAGAGACACAGATATAGAGAACAAACGTATGGACACCAAGGGGGGAAAGTGGTGGTGGGGGGATGGTGGTGTGATGAATTGGGAGATTGGGATTGACATACATACACTAATATGTATAAGATGGATAACTAATAAGAACCTGCTGTATAAAAAAAATAAAATAAAATTCAAAAGTAAAAAAAAAGAAATCTAACAGAAAAGTAAAAAGTTTAATAATGAAAATAATCGACTAATCCAAAAAAGGAACAAAGGTAAATCAAATAGAAAACAAATAGCAAGATTATATAATTAAACCCAACTATCTCAGTAATCAAATGTAAATTGCCTAAATATTTCAAGTAACAGACACTGACTGTGAGACTGAATAAAAAAGCAAAATCTAATAATATTCTATTTGTAAGATATTCTTTACCTATAGGGACACAGTAGGTTTTCTATAGAGGGTGCATAAAATAAATCGTCAAAATAGATTAAAGCTGACAAACTAAAAGAAAAAAATCCACAATCATAGTTGGAAATTTAAGCACACCCTTCTCAGAAACTGGGAAAATACTGCTTGATGAAGAATCAATAAGGTTATAGAAGTCAACAACATGACCATCATAATTAACATATGTAGAACACTATGTCCAATTACTGCAAAAATACACTTTGTTTTCATGTGCATGTAGAATATTTGCCAAAACAGACCCGATAAACTGTGGAAGTGATGCTACTGAGCCCAGGATATCTGGGCAACCACATCCACGCATATGGTTTCAACAGTTCCCCTGTTCAGATGCTCCCAGACCCAAGTATCTTCAGATCTCTCTTTCTCTCCCCTGATTTATGACAACAGGCCTTAGCTGGCACCTCTGTCCCCTTTTTCTCCAATTCAGTACACTTTCCACAGTGCTGATCCTAGCACAACATGCTCAATGGTAAAGAGCAGAATATTTGCTTGGTCTTAAACCTCTCCCTCACAGATTGCCAGTTAGTTACAAAAGGAAAAATACTAACAATATAGTGGAAAATTCAGACGATACCTTGACTACGCAAACGAAAGGAACAGCACCAGTGGATGGCAGATGGACATTGTATGGCTCTGGATGTAGAACCCTAGGATGGACACAGTATCACTAATGGAATATTCCAGCTGGAGATGTATAGCCTACTTCTTAGGAGGCTTCCAATGAGGAAACATTAGACAAACACGAAATAATGAGCATTCTATTGGGTTGGCCAAAACATTCATTCGGGTTTTCCCATAACATCTTATGGAAAAACCCGAATGAACTTTTTGGCCAGCCCAAACGTTACAGAGGAAGAGCTCTATTCTTAAAAAAAAGACAGTAATGTAAAAGATAAAGAAAGGCTGAGGGGGGTTTCCCTGGTGGCACAGTGGTTGAGAGTCCACCTGCCGATACACGGGACACGGGTTCGTGCCCTGGTCCGGGAAGATCCCACATTCTGTGGAGCGGCTGGGCCCGTGAGCCATGGCCGCTGAGCCTGTGCTCCACAACCGGAGAGGCCACAACAGTGAGAGGCCCGCATATGGCCAAAAAAAAAAAAAAGAAAGGCTGAGGAACACCACTAAGTATTTAGAGATAAAAGTGCATAATACACTTCACTTATCCTCAAATAGCTTGTGAAAAATATACATATACATATATAGACAGAGACGCACACAGAGACATAGAGAGAGGTGACAGGCCACACACACAGAGGAAGAGAATGATAAAATAAAGAAATGTTACCTAATAAATCAAACCAAAATGCTATATTTGCATGTTTTCTATAAGTTCAAAAGTACTTCCATATAAAAATGAGGGGAAAAAATGTAATAGTTCTTTACAACCCAGCTGTGCTTCTTTATACTTCTGTGATCATGAGAATCACAGAAGACTTGGTAAAATGCAGATTCCTGGACCCATCTCCTACCACCAACCCGAGATTCTGATTCTATGGATCTGTTTAATTCTTAGTTCTGAGGTTGGAGGTTTTTTAGCCTAGTGCATTGGTGCCCTAAGAGCAGAATGCTGGTGATTTTAGGGAGTGTACAATTTGACATTAAATAACATTCACCCACACCACGAGAAAGCTTTTTTTTTTTTTTTCCAAAATCCCTTTTAGTCTTTCTACTGACAACAAGAAGCTATTTGAAGCTGGTATGTCTTTAGCGTCTCATATTACAAGCTCACCTCCCCCATAACAAAGTTCAGACTTTGTAGCAGGCAACAATATTGAGTTCAAATTTTATAACACTGTTTTATATATATAGCTACTTTCCATTTATCTAACTGATATGGTTTCTATTAAGCCTAGCGATACAAAGTTTCTATAAAAAAATAAATTTAGATGAGTTTACTAAAAAATTATTATAATAATGCAGGTGGGACACAGATATGACAAAAATTATAAAAGTTGTATAGCAAATGACTGAAGTTTAGAAATCCCCACCCGAAAGAAAAAATTCAAGGTCAAACTGTCCCTGGTCTCTCTTCCCATATTGTCTTCCGCTGCTCCACATACTCTCATACATGGTCTCCAGCTCCCTAAGCCAGCCCTGCACTCTCAAGGGTCTGGACCTG
Source organism: Platanista minor (assembly GCA_004363435.1). Lineage (NCBI taxonomy): Eukaryota > Metazoa > Chordata > Mammalia > Artiodactyla > Platanistidae > Platanista > Platanista minor. The sequence continues at coordinate 17,882 of RJWK010013194.1, forward strand.
TTCTCCTGCTCTTTTCCACTTGCTGAATCATCCTGCCCTCTTTTCCATCCTGACAGTTCCATGAAAGGATTTCATCAATGTACACAGGCTATAAAGTTCTGGCCCTTTAAGAAAGCCAGAGGGAAAATGGGACATTTATTCTCTGAAAAAAAGAGCCCTGAGTCAGTGAGATAAGAATACATGAAAGAGTAATTCTACTTCTAGGAATACATCTTTCGGTAAGAATCAGAGGAGCACACAAATGTTTTTGTGCACTGGCATTCCTACTGTGTAATTTATAACAGCAAAATACTAAAACCATTAATGCCCAACAACAGAAGACATTATTCCATTATACAGAAGGACCATGGTTTTTTACAGTTTAACAGTGAAATCTATACATTCAAAGAATTTTTGATGATATGGGAGAAATCACCATGGATATGGTAGACACCTTGATTTTCTCTCCATCATTCTTGTCCAACTTTCCATTCTTTTGCATGGCCACAGAATATTTGGGGAAATTGCACCTATCTGCAAACAATTTGCCTAAACTGTCTAAATTTGTCTAAGCCAGTGATTCTCAAAGTGTGGTCTCTGGACCAGCAACATTAGCATCAGCTGGAAGCTTGCTAGAAATGCAAATTCACAGGCACAATCTTGATCTACTGAGTCAGAAACACTGGAGGCAAAGCCCAAAATCCGAGTTTTAACAAGCTGTCAAGGGAATTCAGATGCACACTCAAATTGAAGACCCACTGATCTGGGCTAATCACGGTAGACTGATCTCCCTTTACAATCCTGATTCAGGAAAAGACACATTATTCAATTGGGGCCAATGATATGCAAAGGAAAGTTTTCTGGGAACTTCTGGGAAAGGCTTTCCACACTTAAGGGAGTCTGCAGGAAGAGATGGGCCCTTTTCCCCTGTACGTTTTGGGTACAGATGTGATGCCTGGGATTGCTAAAGTCATGTTGCTTTATTAGTTGAGGAAGAAGATGGTAGAGCTGAGAGAATCACACAAAATGGAAGCAGAGCCACTGCATTAAAGTAATCCTTAATTCTCTTCTACCTCTGGATTTTCAGTTATGTGTGTTAATCTATTTCCTCACTTTACAAGCCAGTTTGAGTTGACTATTTTGTTACTTGTAGCTAAAAACTCCCATCTTATACATGGTATGATACTAAGTTTAAAACACATATATAGGCTCATAGGGGGGAAGAAAGAAGAGAAGAAAATGTATTTAACATGGAAATCCTTGTTTTGTCTTGGTAGAAGGCTTATAGGCTTGTTTCCCCTGTATTTTTCTAATTTGTATAATGAGAATTACTTTTATAATCAGAATAATATATTTTAAAATATTAGTTAAAGGAGGTTATTCCAAACATGTTCTTTTTAAAAGAGTCAAGAACCACTAAAACAGCAGAAGAGATAATGAATACAAGTGGTATGGGATCCTAGGCAGATGGTATAAACCAAAGGAACCAAGAACACAGAGTGCTCAGAATCAGGAGCAGTGAGGTGTTAAGAAGATAATTAACACACATTTTAAATAGCCCCTGAATATAAATGAGAACAGATGGGGCTCAATAGCTATGAAAAGACCTAAGGCAGCACAAAGATGGAAGTAAAGACAAACAAGCAAATATTTAGAGGAAAGATACTTAAAATTAGTAACAGTAACAGTATGCTCAGTTTGTACTGGGGTTTCATTTCCTTTAACCCTTGCTCCAACCAGTTACTCCAGGGTTCATGACAAGACAGTCATAAAGAAAGCCTGGTATACACAGCTTCTTAACACCTACAGGTATTACATGCTTACTTTTGGCAAATGCTGAATGTATGTTATCTCACTTAATCCTCTTTGAGGCAGATACTACTATTAGCCCTATTGTACAGGTTAATTTGCTGACACTGCGGGTAGCTAGTACCTGATTTAAATTTATATTGGTGGAAAATGAAGAAGTTAAAATTTGAACTGTTCTGACTCCAGAACCTGCCTGCCTACTACTACCCATGCTACCATGGCAGCCAACAAACGTTTGTGGAAAAATAAATGTCACTGTACACATCACCTGGTTTTCTATGTGCCGCCATCAAAATAAATGCTTTAGGGGCTTCCCTGGTGGCGCAGTGGTTGAGAGTCCACCTGCCGATGCAGGGGACACAGGTTCGTGCCCCGGTCCGGGAAGATCCCACATGCCGCAGAGCGGCTAGGCACGTGAGCCATGGCCGCTGGGCCTGTGCGTCCGGAACCTGTGCTCCGCAACGGGAGAGGCCACAACAGTGAGATGCCCATGTACCGCAAAAAAAAAAAAAAATGCTTTAAATTTTAACCATCAGGTAATATTCAGAACAATGTAAATACCTTCTTAATCTTGGTTATCCGTAAAGTCCAAACACTGCTGACCAGAGATAAACACAATAATGGAATGGGTATCCCTGATGAAAGGCAAGTCAGAGCCTCTCAGAGGACAGAAGAAAGAGACAGACTTGGGACTTGGAGCTCCAGACAGATGGTAAGTTACATAAATATGTTTTCAGAGTTCAAAGTTAGTGAGCCCCAACGAGGGATCAACTATCACTAACGGACATGATGAGAACTGCCTAGAAGGGATTTAAAGAATCTCAGCCTACAACTCAAGCCCCATTTCTTGATGAGTATTACTTAAGGAATAAATTTAATCAGACCAAGAGAAGCTGGGGGAAAAAAAGAGTGTCTTTACAGGAAAGCAGCTTAAGAAACAGTGACGATGGGGTAGACAAGACACATCATGAACTTCTTCTCTGCTTCAATGCAGTTGCCCCAGGGGCAGCTCCTTTCCAAGGGGATGCATTTTGAATGTGCTCAAGATGAAATGCAAACCACCCAGAGGAAAAAAAAGTGATGCATTCTGGTGACCACACCAAGCTCAGAAGGAACGAGTGTATCTTGAATCCCATCTCTTTATTTCTGATTAGATTTGGCTGCCTTTTTCCAGTACACCCCCAGCCTGAAGGGCAGTGCCAGGGAGGAAAGACTGGCCAGAGAAGCTTTCGTATTCCCACTGTGCTACCCTCCGAGACAATACGATGTCTCACAGCACCGCCAGGTCCCCTGGCTCTAGCAAAGATGATGCTTGGAACAACATCCACTGTAATTGTCACTGAAAGCTACTTGTAGACAGAGCTTGCTCTTGGCTGAGACATGCAGAGAAGGAACAGGGCAGAGAATAACCTCACTTGTAGGGAAATTAAAAGGTGGCATCAGGACCCTGGGAGCCAGCTGGCTTTTAAACAATAAAGCTCACTTAGGAAAACAAAAGTTACTGCTTCCTATGCTTTCTCCCATTACAATTCTACAATTTGGCAGTGGATTTGGCTCCAGTGAACACTTTTGAAGACATTCCATTCCATCTAGGAGGTTTTGTGATCAAGAGACCTCTAGAAATATGGGAGAACAAATGGACAATCTCACCTACCCTCCTGGGTTAAAAGCTCAAATGAGAGTCTGGGCATGTATTCCCAGTGAGTATATATGTATACGCACCACTGAGCCCAACACAGAGTGCGTGATGAATGAATGAGTGAATGAATGAATGAATACTAACTTCCTAGGAGTACATCAGAATCTCAGGGTGGAGAACATTGCCTGAGAAAACATCCACTCCTGCCTCTCAAAAATCAGAGACCCACCTTAACAACATTCCTGGCAACCAGCAACAATCCCATGTCAACCAATTCACTATTCCTCTGCCTCACTCTAGGAAACCTACAGCATTTTCAAAGGGCTATGCTGTTTTGTTCACCCTTACACCGAACAGGAACCTCTCCTCCTTCCTGAAAATTAGAGCCATTGATCTCGTTCTATTATCTAGGATCCCCCCAAATTTAGCCAGAATATTTTAACAAGACAACCCTCTGAATATCTAACTCTGTCTTGGCTCTACTTCAGGCTTAATATTCCCAGTCTCCTTAACAACATTTGGTATTTTTCCAAGTTCCCTGAACATTCTATCTCCACCATTCTTCAAAGTGTGACCTAAGGAACATTTGTCTCCAGTGTCACTCAACCAGTGTACCATGGAGCAGGACTATCTGATCCCTGGACTGAACAGCTTATTGATATGATTCCAGCCCCAAATGAGATAATCATTTAATCAGTAGAAGGGACTTCTTAGAAAATACCTGTGAAGGGACCCTCAACTTCTAAAGCATGTATTCACTCATTCAACAAGTGTTTACTGAGTCCCTAATACATGCCAGGACTGAGCCAGGTGGTGAGTACACAGAAGTCATTCCCACCTTTGTAAGGCTTTGAGTACAGTGTGCAATGGGAAACCATGGAGGGTTGAAGGAAAGAAGTAGATGAAAAATCATTCTTTCATTATCAGTTCCTTTCCCACCAAATGACTGATATACCTAGGATTCTCTTGATTGCCTCGTTTTCATGACCTTTAATACCCTGGCCTGAGAACCCTCGTTTAGAGTGGGCTAGTGGAAGGAACAGGAGCCTGGATCTCAGAACTTGATTGTAGTCTTGGCTCTGCCACTGATTTGCTTTGTGACTTTAATTTTGTCATATGTTCATTTAAAAAAAAAAAAAAAAAAAAGGCAGTCTAGCTCCCTAAGACCTCTTCTGGCACATCCTTTTTTGTTGTTGTTGTTTTGTTTTGTTTTAATTTTTATGGTCTTAGTAACATGGTGTTTAATCTTCGTCACCCACCACCCTACAAAATACACACATCACATTCTCCCAAAGCTCAGAACTTGAGACTGAGACCCATTATGCTTTTCTGGGCTTCCCCAACAAACGGAGATGTTGAGGATGTTGATAATAACAGTGAAGAAGCTGGTTAAGCTGGTGAAGACGGTAATGAGATCCATCATACTGGTCACTTCTTCAGCACCAGGCACTGTCTTGGGTCCTTGTGACAGATTATCTTAGTCTTGCTGACAACCACACGCTGTAAATAAGATCATCACCCCATTTCATAGGTGAAGAAATGGTCACTTGGCCAATGCCCAACGCTAGAACAGGAAGGAGGTAGGGTCTGGGGCCAACTATCTCTTTCTCCACAGCAAGAGCCATTTTCCCCTGGAGGTGACTCCAACCTGCCGCTGCCCCCAGCCCTGGGCTGACCTGAACGTTGGCAGGTAGGAGTGGCCATATCTTGGACAGCCTGGTTCTTCTGCCCAGCTGCTTGCCCCTCCCTGTTCTGGCACATTCTATGTGTTTATCCATATAGTTACCAGATCTGTAAGTGTTTTCAGGTAGAAATGAACTCTCTTCCAGGAACAAGACGCCCCTTTGATTGTCAAGTATACCTGATTCTTTCTCTCCCTTCCCACTGTTTTAGTCTGTTTGAGCTGCTATTAAAAAAATACCATAGACTCGGTGACCTACACAACAAACATTTATTACTCACCATTCTGGAGGCTGATAGGTCCAAGATCAAGATGCCGACAGAGTTGGTGTCTGGTTAGAACCCTCTCCCTGGTTCATACATGGCCATCGTCTATGTCCTCACATGATAAAAAGGGGGCCAGGGATCTCTGAGGTTTCGTTTTGTTTTGTTTTGTTTTGTTTTTGTGGTACGCGGGCCTCTCACTGTTGTGGCCTCTCCCGTTGCGGAGCACAGGCTCCGGACACGCAGGCTCAGCGGCCACGGCTCACGGGCCCAGCCGCTCCGCGGCATGTGGGACCTTCCCGGACCGGGTCACGAACCCACGTCCCCTGCATCGGCAGGCGGACTCTCAACCACTGCGCCACCAGGGAAGCCCTGTTTTGTTTTGTTTTAATTTATGTATTCATTTTTGGATGCATTGGGTCTTCGTTGCTGTGCCCAGGCTTTCTCTAGTTGAGGTGAGCGGGGCCTACCCTTGGTTGCAGTGTGTGGGCCTCCCACTGAGGTGGCTTCTCTCGTTGCGGAGCACAGGCTCTAGGCTCGCAGGCTCAGTAGCTGTGGCTCGTGGGCTCTAGAGCGCAGGCTCAGGAGTTGTGGCGCACGGGCTTAGTTGCTCCGCAGCGTGTGGGATCTTCCCGGACCAGGGCTCAAACCCGTGTCCCCTGCATTGGCAGGCGGATTCTCAACCACTGCACCACCAGGGAAGCCCCTGAGGTCTCCTTTAAAAGGGCACCAATCTCACTCAGGAGGGCTCTACCCTCATGATACAGTCACTTCCCAAAGACACTCTCCCTCCTAATACCAGCCTAATACCTCTAAATGCATTGAGGGTTAGGATTTCAACATATGAATTTTCAGGGGACACAAACATTCGGCATATGGCACCCAGACACAGATAGCCCTCTGATATTTTTCAGAGCCCCAGGGATAAAGAGAGGACACCCTTTCCTTCAGCCACAACGTCCAGTTCATCACTAAGTCCTAGTGTTTCTGCCTCCAAACACACAGCTGAAATCCACCCTCTCAGCTATCACTAAGTACTATGATAGTTCCTCACTGGTCCTCCCACTCTCCCCTTTCTACCATGCAATCCATTTTCCACACATAACCAGAGTGCTCTTTTTAAAACTTAAATCATACCACCAAACCCCATTAGAATCCTCCGATGACTTCCTACTGCAGCCCGAATAAAATCCAAACTCCCTGCCTTGGTTTGCCAGGCCTTTCAGAGCTGGCCCTGCCCTCCTCTCCATTAGATCTTTCACCATTCCTTCCCTTGCTCCCTCAGCCTCTGCCTCGATGGGCTCTTTCTGTACATCCAACACAACTAATTCTTCCCACCTTAATGTCTTTATTCTTCCCCCAATCCTTTGCATGGCATAGTTCCTACTCTTTTAGATTTAGGTTCAAGTGTCAACACCACAAGAAGCCTTCCTTCACTACTCCGTCTAAAGAAAAACCAATTAATCCCAGCCTCCCTCTCTCTCTGTCCCTCCCTCCCTCCCACACACCAAGAGCTCCCATGATCATTTCTCTTTGTGTATTTCTATCAAAGCCCTTGTCACCTTCTAATGGTCTTGTTGGTTCATTTGTGTCCCCTGTCTACTCTACCAGCGAAAGTTCCGTGTGAGCAGGAACCTGGTATATGATTCTATTCCCAGTGCTTTGAGGAGCATCTGACAAATAGCAGATGCTTCATAAATGTTGGTTGAATGAATAGTAAGTGAAGGAATGAATTCATTACTGCCACTCTCATTCCTATTTCTTCTAATACGTGTGTGGGGACAGGGGAGGGAAGGGCAGAAATGGAGAAACAAAGGACATTAAAGAGTGATTACTGTGATGGTGAGAGTTCAGGAAAATACAAGGAGGAGCGATCACTCCTCAAAGTTGTACTCAACATAAAAAAAGAAAGTTCGATATGTCTAACAGCCAGAGGTGTCCAACCAAGAAATGGGCTGCTTTGCAGGTGAGTCACTCCCTCAACCTGTGGAGAAGGAGCCTCACAGCCACCACCAGGGCTATCGCAGAGGGGATGGATGTCTCCTGAGGGAGACTGGCCTAGATATCTTCAACTGATGTGCTTGTAGCTGGAGTGGCCCCAAGCCAGCAAGCGTGGGAGTCCTAAAACTCCAGCGAGGTGTTTCCTCCTCCATGGCATACATTCAATTACTTTCTGTGCTCCAGAAGACTGTCTCTTAGTGCCCTCAGCAATGAAATCTTGCTAAATGAAAACATTTCCCTCTATCTGCTTAAGAGGATTGGACTAAACTAGGCTACTGAAATGTAGTACACGGGGCAGGAGCCTAGCTGGGGCAGGGCAGACACAGGAGAGCAGAAGCACAGACGGGTCTGAGGTGGTGGGGGATGAGGGTTGTGTTTCATCTCAGTCACCGTTTCAGAGAGGCTGAAACTTCCAGTCTTTGGAGAATGCATGTTATCAGAAAATGAGTCTGCCCCAATGAGGGGTAACTTTTTCTTCCTTCACCTTGGAATGCTTCATTCCAATGCAACAGCAATGATTAAAATAGGGCCGCTCCACCTGCTTGTAAGGATACCAGATTTTGACCCAACTATCTTGCTTCTTATAGAGGCATCCATCAGCATGTGAACTGTAGATGGTACTTTTAAGACCTAGGCCCGGTAAGAGGAACACACACCAGAAATCAAGGCCACAGCAGCAACACTGGCAGAAAACAAGAGCAGAAAACAGCAGCAGCAGTAGCAGCTGTTATTTATTATCACCCTATGTCAGGCTCTGTGCTAACTGCTCTGTGAGCATGGTCTCCGTTCATACTCATGACAATTCTAAGAACAAGAACTAGTATGACTCCGTTTTACAGATTAGGAAACTGAGGCCCTGGAGTTAAGAGGCTTGCCCAGGATCACAAAGCTAGTAAGTGACTGAGCAGGGTGGGCCCCTGGTCTGCCTCCAGAACCAATAGTCTGAGCCCTGGAGCCAACCAGGCATCCCCAGGTCTGCTGGGGCTGCTCTTCCCGAGGCCTGGCTCTTCTCTCCAAGCCAGCATCAGCCCTTCTGAAAACAATCCAAGTTCCAGAATGTAGGTGCTGGTTCTTTGATGAAAAAGATAAATGTCTCCTGGTGACCCAGGATGACCTCTCTTCCTGTCTTTCTCCATAATTTCTTCCCAACTGTGATAGTTAACTTATGTATCAACTTGGTGGGGCCACAGTGCCAGTATCTGTTCAAACATGATTCTGGATGTTTCTGTGAGGGTGTTTGTGGATGAGATCTACATTGAAATTGATGAATTCTGTGTAAAGCAGATTTACTTCCATAATGTGGGTGGAAAAAGCTGAAGCCCTGAACAGAACCAAGACTGACCTCCCCCTAGCAAAAGGAATTCTTCCAGCAGACGACCTTCGGACTTCATCTGTGTTATGGACTGAATGTTTGTCCCCACAGCAAAATTCTTATCTTGAAACCCTATCCCCCAATGAGGTAGTATTAGAAGGTTGGACTTTTAGGAGGTAATTAGGATTAGATGAGATCAAGAGGGTGGAGCCTTCATGAACGGGATTAGTGCCCTTATAAGCATCATGAGAGTGCTTGCTTCCTCTCTGTCTGCTACATGAGGATGTGAGGATACAACAGAGGGCAGCAGTCAGCAAAATAGAAAGGAGCACTTACAAGAATTTGACCATGCTGACAGCCTGATCTGGGACTTCCAGTTTCCATAACTGTGAAAAATAAATTTCTCTTATTTATAAGCCACCCAGTCTATAGCATTCCGTTACAGCAGCCCAGACTGACTAAGACAATCTTCAACATCGGGTCTTCCTGGTTCACCAGGAGACTGACTGCCTTTAGACTTGAACTGCAGCTCTTTCCTGAGTCTCCACCTACCAGTCTCCCCATCAGATTTTGGACCTGGCAAGTCTCCACAATCACAAAAGCCAATTTCCTAAGATAAACATCTTTGTGTGCGTGCATGTGTGTATGTGTGTGTCTATCTGTCTGTCTTGACGGAAAGACAGATAAAAATTTATATCCTATTGATTTTGTTTCTCTGGAGACCCCTGACTAATACACCAACCTAACTTCCTGACTGCAGAACAATTCCCATGTTTGTCCAACAAGTTCTCAGCAAGTTCAATCATTTATTCACTTATGCCCACCATATATTGGGTCTTGCAGGACCACACTTCTCAAACTGAAATGTGCTCAGGAACCACCCACAGGACCTGTAAAAGTATAGATCCAAATGCCGCAGGTCTCTGTTTCTGCCATGCCCTAAGATAATGCTGATAAGCTGGTTCATTAACCACACTTTGAGTAGCAAAACGGTAGGGACAAAAGCAAAGAATATGCCAGAGTGTGTCCGGGAATGTTCTTAATCTACCACTAAGGCTAGTCAATTTTAAAGAAAGAAAAGAAAATCTGGTTTGTTTTTGGTTCAGTCCTCTATCCTGGAGACATTAGGTCTTAAAAGCTGTAACCTGCCACTCACCCTAGCCCAGAAAAGCTCTGTCACATTGTTCTCCAATCATACCCCCTTTTCCTCTTAAAAAGAAACCAGCAGTTGGCAATACATAAGGAGAAAAACACAATTAAACCCCAAAGGGGGGGAAAAAAAAAAAAAAACCCACAGCCCTTCCATTTCAGTTAGAATCAGCGGCTGTTCGAAACAGGCAAATTTAGAGCTGTAATACCAATGGAAACAGTGAATTCTCAATTGTGATCAAAGGCTTCATTTAGCAGCCTGAAAAGCAAGCACGAGCTTAATTGAACGAGAGAGATAGCCTCCAAATCATCCAGGCATAATCAAATAGCCTTGAAAAATATAATGCATCAGATGGAGAGGAATAAGCCCTGGGCTCCAACACCCCCTGCCTCGCCTGTAGATCCCCCAGCATCAGAAAGGAGAGACCTTAGTTAGAGGTCACCTGGTCCCACTCCCCATCCATTGTGGCAATCCACTTTAGACCAAGGCTTTCAAAATCTTTGGCTAGAATGCACAGAAATACAGTTACATTCAACCCAGTGTACACATGCTGTAGTGAAAGCTTCACAAAATATATTTATCATTTCTATAAGTGAAGTGTTCTCTTACTCTTCTTTTTCATGCTTTTAAATGCTGTCAAAAGCCTCAAAATGGATTTCAAGACTCACTAAGGGGTCAAGACCCACAGTTTGAAAAACACTACTTTAGGGTACCCTGGTTATTTAGCCAACCAGGCTATTCATCTAGAAATTGAGTGCTCACCATCTTCCAAGCTCTGGGGACACAACATCAAACTCACAGACAGGTGGACACAGGTGTTCAACAAAGGATCACACAAATACACATTAAATACTACAAATTGAGGCAAATGTAAAAAGGAAAGAACAAAGGATGTCATGGGAGATCATAGTGAGGGCACCTATTCTGGACCAGGAGGATGGCTGGGATGGATCAGGCAAAGCCGCTCTTGAATGAACTTGAAGCTGGATCTAAATAAAGGATGCGCAGAGTGTAGCCAGGCAAAGGAACAGTGTTCTTCTTAACCATTTCTTATGCTGGGAAGTTCACACATATCTATGGCAACCCCAAGTGACAATAACAGCAGCATCTGCCCAAGCCAGCTTCATCCAGTTTTCAACATCTGTCAGACTCAGGGCCAAGCACTACACAATATTACTAGAGCTTAATGGACTCCAACTTCCTGGGCTTGAATCCCAGCTCTACCTTTTATAAGCTGTGTGAGTTGAAGCAAATTAGTTCCATTTTCTCCTCTGTACAGAAGGGATTATTCATGGTACCTGCCTCATCACATTGTTGCCAGAATTAAGTGAGTTAACCCCAATGGATGGGGCTTAGGAAAATGCCTAGGGCATGGTCAGTACAAAATAAATTGCCAAATAAAGCAGTAGGGACCCAAAATCCATAACAACTTCCTTCAGGCAAGCACCACCTACTGGCACATGACAAGAAACCCATTCGCCATCCCTGAACTAGCTGATTTCCAATAGGGTTATTTTTTTTTTCCATTCTAATATTCTAAATCTAATGGGACAGAAGGCTGAAGTCTTCAAATCTGCAGGGCCCTACAGACAAAGGAAACAAGGGGAAAGGGAACCAGTCTGACTCCCTGCCCATAATTGCCTTCTCTGGGCCTGTATTCACCACCACTCTCTCCTGGCTGATGATTTTCCAATTCAGCACCAAGGACACAATTGATTTCTCCAGAGCACTATCATAATGGAATTACAGTATGTTTACTGGATGCAGAAAACCTCCGGCTAGATAGTTAATTAGTGGCTTCACAATGCTGAAAAATCTTCAGGCTTTCAAGAGGCCCAAACAGATCCGAAATGCCAGGTTCAAGTCACATCAATAATTTAAATTATTTTGCTGAACTGAACGTCATCTCCCATGTAACATGCTTTAAAACGGTTCTCCAAAGATGAAACTCAATCTTGGCTTCGGGGAGGCAGCGATCATAAACCTACAGATCCAGAGACAAAAAAGCAAGCTGTTCCCATTGTGCACAGGCTGCATCTAATTCCCCAGGATGGGCAAGAACAGGGAGGCTTGGCTGGGCATTCACAACTCCCGTTGCCGGGAAGCGGTGATAAAAATGAGGAGCAGGCCTGTTACTACTTGCAGGACTTGCTGTGTATTTCTGTTCACATCCATCTTCTCCATTTGTCCTCTCAGTATCTCGCCAAGGTTGGCAGCGCAGGGATTTCAGCCCCATTGCACCTATGAGGAAACTGAGGCTTCCGGTGGCAAAGTGACTGGAGTCAAGACAGGCCAGTAAGTAGCACAGAAGGATGAAAACTCAGATTTCCTGGAGTCAAGGAAAGATGAGGGAGGTGGGAAGACGTAGGAATAGGGAAAACAACATACCTTTCAAAATAGCAGGAAAATGATAGAAACTGTAAAGGCAAAAGCCTTGTTTGGAATAACTCTGAGCAAATTCACACATAAAGAGTGGCTGTTAAAATTATGCTTGTCCCTGTGCACTCTTAGAAGATGCTGATATTATTATACAGTTCCTGACATAAAATTACCTACCATCAGCCAGCAACTTACTATGGGCTAAGGATGTGTCTAAACACTTTTCACAAATAATAAGCCCCATTTTATCCTCAAAACAATCTAAGTAGAAACTGTCATTTCACAGTTGAGAAATTCAGGTTCAGAGAGGCAGATTATTTGCTGAAGCTCACACAGGTAGTGAGAAGTAAACACTAGACTTGACCTTGGTCTGACTGCCAAGCCCATCCTCTTAATCACTTTATTATGCTGTTTCCATAGATCTCAGTGGAAAAAGGTTAGCATTAATTGGGACCTAGCTATAGGAGATGAATGAATTCATACCAACCAATGAGTGCTATACGGTTCCTGTGTGCCCCAGCAAGCGGCTTCACTGGGCGGTAACTTGTTATTCGCTTGACAAATATGTATTAAGCACCCACTATGTATCAAGCAATGTGCTTAACATACTGGAAATATAGCCATGAATAAACAACTATAAAAATCCCTGCCCTCATGAGGCATCTACTCTGTACAGGAACAGACAAAAACAAAACAAGTAATATAAATATTATGTTAGCTTGTAGTAAGTGCTGCAGAGAAAAATCAAAGCAGGCAAGGGAGATGGGATGGAATTTTTTAAAAAATGTCCCGGAAAGGCTTCACTGAGAAAGAAGGTGAGCTTTAGGTAAAATCCTGCAGCAAGCGACACAGCGATCCATGTTGATGTCTAGGGAAAGAACATACCAGGGGTCGAGATGAGCAACTGCAAAGGCCCTGAGGTGGGAACAAAAGGACAGTGGATAGGGACTTCCCTGGTGGTCCAGTGGTTAATACTCCACACTCCCAACGCAGGGGGCCCAGGTTCGATCCCTGGTCAGGGAACTAGATCCTGCAGGCTGCTACTAAGAGCCCACATGCCACAACTAAAGATACCAATGCCTCCACTAAAGATCCCGCATTCCACAACAAATATCCCGCGTGCCACAACTAAGACCCAGCACAACTAAATAAGTAAATAAATAAATATGTTTTTTAAAAAAGACTGACTAGAGTGGAGCGTGGTGGGAGATGAGGTCAGAGGCCACAGGTCCAGGTGAGGTGGGGCCTTATCAGCCATTTTTAGGACTTGGGCTTTGAGTAAGATAGGAGCCATTGGGAATTTAGCAGAAGAGTGGCAAGATCTAAGATCCAACTCACATTTACAGATCACTCTAGATGCCACTTGGACAGCAGACTCAGTGGGCAAGGGTGGAAGTAGGGAGGCCAGTTAGCAGGTGAGAGATGATGGTGGCTTGTTTTTTATTTGTTTGTTCTGTGTTTAACTGAAGTATAGTTGATTTACAATACCATGTTAATTTCAGGCGTACAGCACAGCGATTCAGTTTATATACATACTCTTTTTCAGATTCTTTTCCCTTCTAGGTTATTACAAAATACTGAGCATAGTTCCTTGTGCTATATAATAGGTCCTAGGTGGTTATGGTGGCTTGTTACTAATAATATTTATGATGTTAGTATGGTCCTTTACTCTTTACCAATTCCTTCACATAAATCATTTCACTTAATCTTCGCAAAAACCCTCAGAGTTTTACTCTCCCCATTTAGACAAAGAAACCAAGGCTTTGGCTTGCTTACGTGGTTTGTTAAGTGGCTTGCTTAAATTTCCTCAGCGAGTTAGCAGCAGAGCTGTATCTTAAATCCAGGATGTTTTCATTCGACGTCCAGAGCTCCAGTTCCCTCCCACGCAATTGCCTGTCTCTCTGACAGTATCAGATGATAATCTATCTGACCATCACAGCCACATGGCCTGACTGTAAATGACATTGATGTGTGTCTGGTAACCCAGATCCCAGACAACACAGAAAACGGAATCCAACAAAAAGAAAAGCCATCAACATCCATCCTCACAGCAGCATAAGCCTCTTGAAGAATGCGTGATGGGAAGGGAGGGCAGGGGCCCCTAGGATGTAAATTGAATATTTATCCAGCACTTCTATGTGCCCAGAACAATATTAGATGCTGTGTGGGGAAAAGGAAGAAATGAACTTCTCTGCTGTCAAGGAGATTTTAATGCAGTGGAGAAAAAAGACACACTTGAGGGTAGGAAAGGCAATGCAACTAAGGGGAGACGGGGTGTCACACACAGACTGAACATCCAGGGGTTCAGTAAGAGTGAGTGAAGGAGATTAAATATGTCTTCAGGGAAGAGAGGAGGGGAGCTTGGGAAAGGCACCCTCCAGACACTTTCCAAAGGTGGTCCCCAAATTCCACAATCTTCTGTATTTTTAGAGGTATGTCTATAACCATCCCAGGAAAGCCTTCAAACATTGTTTGTAACATGTTGGCATGCCACGTAGCCTTCATGGGTCTATTATTCCCTTCCATACTAGTGTCTCTTTGAGGGTCCCAAACATACATGCTACCAGAACTGGGATTTTTCGACATTAAGGCCAAGAAACCAAGCCAAACAAAGCTCCTTAGAAGACGACCAGTAAGGTGAGCCAGGGCCTGTAGTTCTACAGTGATGAGTGTGGATGTTCAACTCTCCCTTGAACATGTTTTCCTTGTTATGTCATTCTCTTCTTCATCACCCCCTTAATGGATAGAATCTGGCTCAACAAGTGTGACCTCACATAAGTAACTTACAGCCCCCGGAAAATGAGGGTAGTTACACCTACTTCCTTGGGTTGTTTGGAGAATTAGATAAGACAAGGTAGATAAAAGGCTTAGCCTTTGCATGGTGCCTGGCATATGCTCAACAATTTGATAAATAATAATTAATAGTAGTGGGATACACGGAGAACTTGTCACTGGGTCTCAATCCTTGTGAGCCAAGGACATCAAGTTATCAAATGTATTGGCAGAGTAACTAAAGTCCAGAAAAGCCAAGTGACCAACCCAAGGTCACACAGCAATTAAGGAGAAAAGTCGCACAAAACTCAGCCCTTCAGTGCCCACCAGCTGCTCGTGACATTTACCAACATGGCAGCTTCAGCTCTACTCTGACCATCAACCTCTAGGCGAATGCCAGAGCACTTTGAAAACAGCAGTTGGGAGGGGATGAAAGGGATTTTTTGAGCATCCCTGCAGAATTCAATTCAAAAGTCCTGATGAAGTACCTGCCACACATCATGGATACAAAGTTGAATCATCTATGCTCTCCGTAGCCTTGAGGAATTCACAGACCTGTAGGGAAGACAGTTATGCAAACTATTACAATCTGGGGGGATATAAGGTTTACTAGAGGCCCTGGCAGATAAGGGAATTATATACTCTGCCCAGGGAGGCAGGGAAGGCTCTAAAGAGGAAGTGACACCTGAGCTGACCCTTGAAAGGTACTGAGGGAACCAGAAGGCGTGTAGTTTGGCTGAGCAGGGAGGGCGAGTGGCAAATGGTAAGGCTGTGGGATGGGCAGGGCTCATGGAGGACCCCAGACCCCGGAACCATGCAAGCTTGAACTAGGTGGGCAAAAGGGACGCACTGAAGGGAAGAACCTCAGGGTGACATGAGGTAAGATCACTCTAGCTGGAGGAAGAAGGCTTTGAGGGGACAGGACAGGAAAAAGAACCACCGCTTCAGAGCCTCCATTGTCCATCCAAACCTAAGCTATGACAATAACGAATGGGAGGAAACAAGGGGACAGGTTCTGAAGCCTGTGGGGAGGACAATCAGCAGCATGTCATGACAGACAGGATGCTGGGACAGGGCAGAGTGAGAAGGAGCAGGTGTGGTCAGGGAGGGGAGGCCATGAGGTCAGTTCAGGGCAATGGCAGCCCTCAGGCACAGGGTTGCAACAATGTTGTTTTTCTTTTCACCCTGTGAGAATGTCTCTTAGAAACTCCCTGGCCTGAACTGGAGGAAATCAGAGCCACTCCAGGTGGAGGGGAGGATGGAACAGAGACTGTTCAGCTCCTCATCAGCCCCAGAGAAGGGAGAACCTCTCAGCTCTATCAGTCTTCCACCCCGGAACCTGAAGGGCTGGGCCCCTAGAACCAGGCAATGCAGTTTGAATCCCTGCTGTGCCACGCCAGCCAACAGCAGGCGGAGAGGAAGGGCCTAGAACGAAGGCCCAGGCAGTTGTAGCAAATCCACATGAGATCCATGGCCTTGACTGCCTTTCCCATTCTCCGCTACCCAACAGGGATGCTCCCATCCCTCCTTTCAAAATTACCAAAAATGTAAGATTCAAATCTAGACTATCAGAGGCTGGAGCCCAGATTCAGAGCCTTGGCTCGCTGGGCCACAGCACCGTAACAGTTCTGTTCCCAGAAGGCCAGACCAGCACCAGCCTCTCCTTCCTCCCCCTCCCCTCCTCCCTATGCCCACCTTGTTCTCACAGCAGCCCCGACCCCTCAGCCTCCAGCCAGGCGGAGAACCGATGCTATGTCACCGTTGCACCACGCTGCCTTCCTATTTTCCCTGGGCCTGATTATTTTAAGCCTCCTCTGAGGCCTCACCAGGCTGTGCCCAGCGTTATCTCCTATGCACAGTCGCCACCTTGTTAAAAGGCAATCAGAGGAGCTGACTTTAATAAATGTTAACACCCTCCGTGTGAAGTCTGGCAATTAAAACTCCTCCCCAGGAGCTCTGAAACAGGCCTGTGGAAAATCCCCCGTCTTAATAAGCTCCTGTCATTAGAGGACACTGAGAGAAAGGAGGGATGAAAGGGGGGCATTAAAACTTTGAGATGGGAGGGAAGTCAAGGGGAAAGGCCCTTTCCCCACTTCTCACCCCTGTCTCTGAGAATCCCACAGAAGGCCCCTCTCGTGGGGCAGGACTTACAAGCAAACAAAGGCAGTCAGGGCTGGAAGACCAAAGGGGTCATCTAGTGCAGTGGTTTTCAGACTTGAGGGTGCATCAGACTCGTATGGTGAGCTCGTTAAGACAGATTGCCAGGGTTCCCTCCTCAGAGTTTCTGATTCAGTAGGTCAGGGATGGGGTCTGAGAATTTGCATGTCTAGCAAGTTCCCAGGTGATGCTGATGCTGCCAGTCCCGGCACTACAGTCTGAGAACCACAGACCTAGGCCAACACCCTCACTTTACAGACAGGGAAAGCAGAGAGGGACAGGGACTTGCCCATGATCTCATGAGTTAGCGCAGCCCCATTCAAAAGGACCAAAGCAAGCCTATTGAGAGCGAGCCCCAAATGTATGTTTTTAGTTCCTTTTTTCCCCCTAAGTACATCATGTTTATTAATAGTCATCATCACCACCATCGTCATTAGCCTGAAATGAGATCTTTGCAAGTCAAGGGAAGAAAGAGTTGGTGGTTGGCGCGATGAGTAACGGGACAGCCTGCCTCATCAATACACGTGAAACCAAATTGGAAAGGAGCGCTCCTGAGTTCTTTGATTTCTGCAAATGACAAGATTTCCCTTTGTCTCCATTTCCTTTAGATCAGAGGCAGAGATTCTCAGGGCACTTAAACATCATCTAGTCTAAGTTTTTCACTGAGGCCCAGAGAGGGCAGGAGGCTTTCCTAAGGTCACACAGCAGGACGAGTGGCAGAGTAGTTTCCTAGCTCTCAGTCCAGTACTTCTTCATCTCCATGGTCCTCCTGGGCCCCTCAAGCATCAGATGCTCTAGTCTAACTAACATTCCAAAACCCAGCCTCTCTGAAGCAACGGAGTGAGGAGCTGTCTGCCCACATCGCCGCAGGCATCCCGCTGGCTGAGGCTGCAGGGCTGCATTTTGCTTCTACCACCACAGCCAGCAACACCCCTGGCTGAACTACTACTTGACCTCTCTCACCTCTTGGCTGTCCAAATGGCACTCAGGGGGTTGTTATCATTCCTTTTGTCGGGAATTTAGAAGTAAAATCCTATCAGTTATAAAACCTAAGATTCTGGGAAACAGGGGGCAGTGCCCTGGAGTCGTTAAGAACATGGCCTTGTGCATTCAATTCCTAAGGCTGCCGTACTACAGGCTGGGTGGCTTAAACAACAGAAATTCATTGTCTAACTGTTCCGGAAGCTAGAACTCTGAAATCAAGGTGTCAGCAGGATGCGTTCTTTCCCAAAGGCTTTGAGGCAGAACCTGTCCCATGCCTCTCTCCTAGCTTCTGGTGGTTTGCTTTTAATCTTTGGCATTCCTCGGCTCATAGAAGCGTCATCCCCATCTCTGCATTTAACGTCTCATGGCGTTGCTCCTGTGTGGTGTCTGTGTCTAAATTTCCTCTTTTTAGAAAGACATCAGTCATAATAGATTATAGACCTCCCTATCTGGTATGACCTCATTTTAATTTAACTGATTATATCTGCAGCAACCCTGGTCTCAAACAAGGTCACATTCTGAGGTATCGTGGGCTAGGACTTCAACATGTAAATTTGGGGGGCATACAATTCAGTCCATAGCTGTGTGGATCACCCACACCTGAGTCTGTCTGCCAGCTATGAAACCCACAGCCAGTCCTGACCCCTCTGAGCACCATTTTCCTGAGCTCCAAAAATTAGAGGATTGATTAAGGAACGCATAGACAGTCACAAAACGGCAGCTACTATGCAACAGTGGCACATCTCGGGGAGGATAAAGACCCCGCCTTGAGCCCCAACTCCACCTGCTAGTTTTGTGGTCCTGTGTTCCTGGGTGTTTACATGTACCTTTAACATCAGAGTTCAGTTTTCCTCACTGAATAAATGGGGATAACAATGATATGAATCCCACAGAGGAGAATACGAAGGGTTTCATGAGGAAAGCACTTTGCAAATTCTCAAGTGGGACCACTGACACTGGTGGTGGTTGCCTACCATGCTGTGCAAGCTTTGTGAACTACAGCGAGGGGTGCCGTGAGGAAGGCCAGACGACAGTGCAGATGATGACTGGGAAATGGGCAAGTGTGAATCAGCAGCCCTCGGGGCTTGCAGGCAGCAAGACAGCGGACCTCTCAGTGGGTGGGGAGGCCAAGAACTCTAGCAGAGACATGCACCGGAGAAGGTTAATTCACTCAGATCCTGGGGCCAATGTACTGCCGTGGGTGAGGCCTGGATGGTCTCTGCATGACAGGTGCTTCACTTCCTCTGAGGCTGGGGAAGGACCAGCAGAGCATCCTGGGATCAGCCTAACTCACTCCACCTCCCTGCCTGCCCCTCCCCACCGCCAACCGGCCCCTCACCCATCTAAACAGCCTCCACACATCTAACTGGTCTGTCAGCCAATGAAGGGAAAAGATGGACTGGGGGCCGGATACAGGACTGGAAGATGAAATGACCTGGGTTAGAATCCTGACATTGCCACTCACCGACTATGTGACCTTGGGAAAGATACCCCCCATCTCTGCGTCTCAGCTTCTCACCTGCTAAGTATGGGTAATTGCAATACCTGTCTCATTCATAAAGAGCTAATGGATGTAATGGGCGGGAAGTGTTTACTGCAGTACCCACCCTCTACAAAGAACATTTTTTTTAAAGAAAGGAAAGGATAAGAGAAAGAAATGAAAAATAAAATTTCCCATGATAGAAAGAGCTCTGATCTAGGAGGTAAGACTCTACCACCAACTTCCTGTGTGATTTAGAACAAGTCACTCAACCTCTCTGGGTCTCAGTTTTCTTCCGTCATGTGAAAGGGTGTGCCTGAATGGCCTTCCAGGTCTGTCATCTGTATCTGTTATCCGAGACCTGGCCACCGCAGAAGTGCTTCAGAGCCACAGAGAAGGGAGAGACCCAAGAAGGCAAGGGCAGCAGAAAAGGGGCAGCTGTGCTCACACTCATGCTCCAAGAGAGACAGGCTCCATCCAGCGCTCCCCTGCCCCTGGAGCTCACGGATGCAGCACCTTGCCCCCCGCCTTCCCTGCCTTCCTCACCTCAGTCCAGTCTGCTCCACCTAGAATGACCTTTTCCTGTTCCTTAACTCTCCTGAGCCACTTCCCACCTCAGGGACTGTGCACGTACAGCTACTGTCTCTCCACATACCCACCGTGTGCGCATATATGTGCATGTGTGAACACACAGACACACACACACATCACACTTTCTCTGCCTCTGGCAGGTCCACTCCCTGCAGGAAAATGCTGCCACCAGCTGCCTGCCTGCCCAGAAGACACTCAGCCCCTGCCCCAGTCCTGACATCCCCACTCCATGGGAACAGTGTGGCTAAGAGCTGCTGGTGGGGGAAAGGAGACAGGTCGGGGAGGCAGAGAGGGACGCAGCAGCATCAGCTTCCTAGAGGGCAATTTGGGAATAAACCCTGTATCACCTCTGGTGAGGCAAACCGGACAGGCCCTGGGCTAAAGTGGACCTCATTCTTTGGGGAACCCAGAGCACTTGTTATTCAGAACCCGGGCTTCAGAGAAAGGCAGGTGAGAGTTCAAGTTCAAACCCTGCTGCTAACTTAGGGTTTTGATCTGGGGCTCTGGGTCAGATCCAACAAACATTTACTAAGAGCCTCACATACGCTGGGCAGTCTTTCAGACCCTAGCAGGGAAAATCAACAGGCGAGGATGACTGCCTCCATGGAAACGAACCCCTAGCAAGAGGAGACAGACAATAAACATAGTACAGATATGGTGCTCTTCTAAATGCTATGCTGATGGCGAAAAAGAAGCAGACGAGACTAAAGGGAAATTGTAAACAAAAGCAGCAGAGGGAGGATGGCCAAGCTAGGCCTCACGGAGTAGTGCAGCTTGAAAGGAGACTTGAAGGAGGAGGTAAAGAAGTTATCCAAGGAAGACACATCTGCAGCAAAGGGAACAGCCGGGCAGAAAGTTCTAAGAGGTTACATGAGTTGAAATCCTGGATTTACCACTTACTAGCTGTGGGGCCTTAGTGATACTGAGCAGGACCCCGTGGGGCTCCCGGGCACAAAAGCCTTCCCGTGTCCCGTTTCTTGCTTGTAGGAAATAGGCTTCCTTCAGTCTCCATGACCTGCCCTGAGTGCCGAAGGGCAGGTTCACACAGTTGCTAATCAGGGAAGGGAGGGCATGTGGAGACAAGGGAGGAGCAGTCAAGAAACAACAGTGCAGCCTTGGGTCAGGGTCCTGGTTCCCACTCGAGGGATACACATAACAATATCTTTGAGCTGTTTTGCAGCTACTGAAACCCTCACCAGGTGGAAGAAGTTAACCGCATACTTCCCACGAGCCCGTAAACCCCAGCCCGGT